>JAEUWP010000310.1:0-93562 GCA_018524725.1 Podaxis mareebaensis | reverse complement strand
CCTTCCAGATACATGGCATTTTGTGGTTTTTAGTACATTTCAGTATATGTATTGATATTTTTTGGTATGTATAGTTTTGGCCTTTCTGCTGATGATCAAGAATTCTTGCCCCCAGACCATTAGGGCTCGCAGCATAGTTGAAATCATATGCGAATTCCGAAAGTCACCTTGATCCGGCATGGATTGCAAAGGGGCCAAACCTCACACCAGGTCAATATGAAGTCTTCATATCAAATGGGATACCGAATACTGCGAGATCAAAGGTGTCTTCGCCCTTCCCAGAATTTTCACTTAGACATCATTTGTAATCCATGTGCATGAAGCTAAGTGGGCTGGTATATTCCAAATCAACTTGGGGCCCGTACTTAGCTGTCCATGGTTCCTGAGTGACACTGGGGTCAACATTAGTGTTCAGGGACTGGCGTGCCTCAAGGTGTGGGGGTGGGTAGCCAATTGAGGGGGTAGCATGGACGAGGATTAGCAAGAAAATGGGCTGGAACATAGTGCTGCAGGGGCATCGTGAGGGGTGTTTGGAAGGATTTATAGTTTAGAGAATGTGATAACTATCAATTCTTACATGAAAAGGCTGTGGAAAGAATTGCCTTCCGCAGCTTTGGCCTGCAACTTGAATTTATATTTGGACACGAGGGCTCATTTGCAACATGGGCACTAGTGGTTCGACCTAGGTTGCAGTGAGTCAAATCCGCTGAGAATTCAGCGAGAATCCAGGAGTTCCATTGCCATCCCACACTGCCCTGAGCATACACCATAAGCACGAGTGACGTCAACATAAGTCAACGTAAGTCAACCCAGGAAGGCAATGGGTGTCTCTTTCTGCTCACAGTTTGCCTTCAGGTTGTCGACTTCACGTCACATGAGCTACTCTCCCCAACCACATATATACTGTTAGGATCAAGCAGGGACTTCATGTGAGGAGGTTCTTATGTGTTCTAGCAATGACGTGTATTACAGGTAGTAATAGGGTATTAACGTTTGGAGCAGTGATAGGGTTCATGGAGCCAAGCCCTACGCCAGGCTGAATGTTGAACCAAGGAGCATTGACTGCGAATCAGTTGTTCGCTCAAACCGCTAGTGCACGCAGCTCTACTCATACAACTGGGGTATTCTGTTGGTGGATGAGAGGCTTCACGCAATCTTCCGCAGGTTTGATATTCAAATCAATGCACAGAATTTCTATCCCACAAATGATGGCACATAGTCGGTCAACCCAGCGTCTGACTCGGCCCACGCACCAAGTCTGATTTCTCCCCTACACCGGCTATGGAGCACGCGAAAAGGGCTGTGCCTATTGGTCGAGGTGCGTTATTCACAACCCAGCTAGGGCACCGTCTAATACTTATATTAATTGCTTGTGGATCGAGTCTCTCTTGAACACTATTCACCTGCAACTTGCCAATACTATGGACCTTTTCCATGGCTGACACCCCTGTAAAGGTACTTACTTCAGGCGTCAATTGGGGATCCTAGCCAACCCTTAACGTTGATCGTTCTAGCCCGCCGCTCACCATAAGTGGCGTCGAGTTAGAGTTACGATCGGTCTTCGTCTCATAAGTGAGTGCAAACATATGCCTTGAGTGAGGGTAGTGGATTTCATCGCCAATGACCTTTGCCCCAAGGTCCGTCGAGGGCTTCAAGTCAGATTCTAGTTTTGGCACACTTATGAATCGAATCTGTCTTTCTCTCATAACTACCATGAAAGACTATTTCCCCGGTGACATGTGGTACGTAAGAACGCAAACGGCTTAGTGCCTAGGGCACTCTCAGGAACGCTCTTGCGGCTGGGTATAAAGGTCGAAGGACACCTTCACGTCCTATCAACCTGCTTCCATCATGGTCGGTCGCCGCTATGACACCTATTATCCCTCTAATACGACTGTCTTCACCTTTAACGGACCTAATTGGCGTTGGCAAAAATTAACTCAGTCTCCCGACACTGGCCCGGGTGACAGCTACAATTATTCCACCACGAGCTACGAAAACTTCACATTTGTGAGTGTCCCAAATGTAACAAGTCGTATGATCTATGACTTACATACCCAGGCATTCCCCGTTCCTGCTGTCGCATACTATTTCTACGGTATTCGAGAGACAGACCTTGGATTTAGTCAATATGCTATCTGTTCCGACTGCGATCCTCGAACGGATTCATATCATACATTTAATACAGCTACAGTGGCGACATATGCACGTAAGAATGAACCCGTGAGTCTGTCAAGTGACTTCCCGTTAGTATTAGTATCTCACTGAAAGGTCTCTGTAGGTTCTACTTTACTCCAAGTGGTGGTCAGAGCCTGGCGCACACAAGATCCTTGTCTGGAATCCACCGGGCACGAACGGCATTACAGTCCACCATATAACCATTGAAGTGCTGGCACCAGAGGGACCACCAAAAATATATTCCGCTGCAGAGTTTGCTGGCGCTCTCTCTGCAAGCACTCTAGTTGGGCTACTTCTTGGGGGTCTGGTAATTTGGTTGTGGAAGCTTGATATGAAAACAATGGCCACTGCAAAGGATGGCGAAGTCGAGCTAATGCCTCCAAAGGTCACAGCGAACAAGAGCAAGATTCCGGGCGAGGGCGCAGTCGCCGCTGTGAATGGCGACTTGGAAAGAGGGCCAAGTTCCAAGGTTGGTAGTGGATTAGGAAAAGCTAACGCCACGTCTGTTGCTACGGATACCGGCTACAGGGGACTACCAGAACCTGCTGATTGTCACGGAACAAGATTCGATGCCGGGACTCCGTCGAGGCCGGTATCATATGGAGCACATGAGCGGGATCAATCGACTGGTAGGACTGTACCAGGTCGATGTTCTGCAACTCTTGCATTGGTTGGTGAACATACAGGAGAGGCTGGTGTGGGCATTAGTACAGAGCTGGGGTGCAAGGACTTGCCAAAGTCCAACGGCAATCGCGTATAGGTAGAGAGTATGGTAGTCGGAGTAGAGCTTAAAGTCGACTACATTGTTGCATCCAATTGATAAAAGACTGAAAGTGCTCCTAATCCCCTAACTGACAGGGTTGAGTGTAAGAATGGAAACAAATTAGCGGCCCAGGTACTCTCAGGAACACTCTTGTGATAGTATATAAGACTCGGGGAATCCTTCAAGCCATCTCAAATTGCTCTATTATGACCGGCTCCTACCGCTATGACACCTACTACCCTACAAACAAGACCGTCTTCACCTTCAACGGGCCTGACTGGCATTGGCACAACTGGACTCAGATCCCCAGCACCAGCCCGTATGGCAACTATAATCATTCCTACACTGCCTATGAAAATTTCACTTTTGTGAGTACCCCAAGCACAACGAATCGCGTCGTCAACCCACGTATCTAAGACCTTCCCCGATCCGGCTGTCGCATACTTTCTCTACGGCGTCCGGGAGTCAAATCTTGGATTTAGTCAACATTCCATCTGTTCCGACTGCGATCCTCGAACGGACTCGTTTCATACGTTCGATACTGCCACACTGAAGGCGTATGGACCCAGTGATCAACCAGTGAGCTTGTCGAGCGCCATTTCCTTCAAAAGACTATCTCACCGGAAGAGTTATAGTCGTTATTATACACGGACTCGTGGTTAGAACCAGGCATACACAAAATCCTCGTCTGGAATCTACCTAATACAAACGGTATTACTATCCAACGTATGGAAGTCTGGGTACCCGTCCCACCGGAGCCTCCAAAACCGTTTTCTGTTAGAGAGTTTTCTGGCGCTGTTTCCGCAAGCATTCTGGCCGGATTGCTTCTCGTGGCTCTGGTACTTTGGTTGTGGATGCGTAAAGGGAAAACAACAGACGTTCCGAAGGACACCAAGGCCGCGACGGGAAATAACTACGAAGCCTCGAGCGATGAATCGGTCGCTGCAGCGAAGGATGACCTGGAAAAACGGTTATGTCCTGGGGATGGTGAAGGATTAGAAAAAACTAACTCGGTATCTGTTACGACGGATATGGGCTACAAGGGACTTCCAGAACCTGCTGACCGTGATGATGCCAAGCTTGATACTGGAGTGCCCTCGAGGCCGGTGTCATATGCGATACATGGACGGGATCCGCTGGGCAGTGCGCCTGGGTTCAGTCGTGATTCTGGTGCTCCTGCGTTGGTTACTGAGCCTATCCGAGAGGTTGGTGTGGATATCGGTTATAAGGGCTTGCCAGAACCCAGGGAGTAGTACAGTAGATGGTAATCGGTTACTCCCATGTGGCAAGGTTGTTGAGCTGAAAGATCAGAGTAGACTATGTTTCCATCCCATTGAAAACAAACTGAAAGAGCAATGCGAGACGCAGGGGATAATTGATCATTGATGAGCCTCCGGTTGCGGGCACGCAACTACGCGAACATGAGGCGTTCGTAGCAGTACGTAGGTTTGTCCCTGAAGCTAGGGAAGGCCACAAGAAGCTATCCAGTGCGGAATGAACCAATTCATACGCAACGTATTGATTGACGGAACCTTCGATTGACGTCGGGAAACAGCACAGCCGGGGTCCTTTAGGCGCTAATCAGGACACCACCAGCTCTTCGTACTGATTATAGCTGGTTCTAGCACCCAATAGTGGGTAACAGTTCTCGGAAGGGTCAATGAACATTTGTAGCAGCGGCTCCATAGGTGAGCTACAGGCGTATGATCTGGGTGAAAGCGATTTTCACTAACCGAGTCCATTTGAAGGCTATTTGACAGTTTCATAATTGGGCGTCTGTTTTCGCTACCTGGATGTTCCGTGCGGATGGGCGACTGTTCTCGACTAGCCCCCTCAAATACGTGTAGGTCAAGGGTTCGGGTACCCTCAGGTACAGTTTCTCCGGTCATATAAAACCTAATGAGATCGTCCGCGCAATCCCAACACGGGGACACTCAACCATGCATCGCCCCTATTACTTCCCCAGCAACAAGACTGTTTTCACCCTCAACGGAGCCGACTGGCGTGCGACCCCCATAGGGGTGAATACCTATTATCAGTCAACCTCAGACTACGCAAACTTCACCTTCGTGAGTACTCCGAAAGTAACAAATGGTGTTGACTTACGAGTTCAAGACGTTCCCCGTCCCGGCTGTCGCATACACCCTCTATGGTGTTAAAAACACGACTCTTGGGCCTATCACATATGCTTATTGTTCCGACTGCGACCCTAGAACAGACGCTTACAAGTACGTCGATACGAGCACGATGGTGACGTCCAATTCCCTTTATGAAACAGTGAGTGTTAATATCGAGCGTAGTCTACTCGTAACATCTTGCCGAATGCAATATATAGGTCGCCCTGCATTCTGAACGCTGGTCGGAGCCTGGGATACACAAAGTCCTTGTGTGGAATCCACCTGGCGCGAAGGGCATCACAGTCTTTTATATGGAAATCGAGGTCCGCGTTCCAGAGGAACAGCTTATAACCTTGCCCGTTTGGAAGTTCGCTAGCACTGTTGCTGGAAGCGGCCTGGTTGGGATACTTTTTGGAGTCCTGATGTTTTGGGTGTGGTTGCGGATATCCAGGTGGAGAACCAAAGCCGCTGCGAAGAGCAGGCAGAATCGATCTGGAATCTCCGATGCCACGACGAGTAACAATTACGAGGTTTCGAAGGACGATTCTGTAACAGCTGCAAGGGGAGACTTGGAGAGAGGAGCGCATTCCGCAGACGGCGATGGTTTAATTGCGACTGATGTGGGCTATAGGGGTCTACCAGAACCAGGTGACCGTAACGATAGAAGGTTCGATACCGGGGCTTCGTCGATGCCGCCGCCATACGTCGTCCACGGACGAGGCCCATCTGCCAGTCGTCACGGTTTTACTTCAAGACCAGGTTCCGCTTCTGCTTCTGTTGGACCTGTTCTGGAACCTGTACAAGAGGATGGTGAGGGGAATGGTGCGAAATGAGGCTAGGAGGATTCGCCAGAGTCAGCTACATCGCAATTTCGATTGCCTCGAGTTGATCGCATGTAACATACTTACAAACAAGAGTACAGTAGGTATTTTTGTGGAAACCTGAGGTTCACACACTAGTGGCTGTTCGTCCAACGGCAGCTAAAGGCCGTGTTCGGCCCGCACTGAGGTGTTGTAAGAAACCTGACGTTCATCAAAACCATCATCAGGCTGGATCCCCAAATCAACAAAAATTTTACGCCAACCGAACTGCTGACAGACCTAGACAAGAAAATCGACTCGAAACTCGAGTTATATATAGATCGATAGCGACATTAAATAACCATTATTGAAAAACTGGAGGTTATAGGTAGTCAGCCAGTCCATGGTATGCGAATACAAAGATACGAAAAAGGTAGAACTTGGTATCGAACATTGATTCAACAACGTCCTAGGATAGGTGAGGAAGAAGGCATTGTGCGTAGGATGACAAATATAAAGTATGTTGATTGGCATGGCACTGCTGATGGGATCAATAGTAGCAGTGAAGGGCGTCCGTGTGTCAACGGCACATTGTACTGGGGGGAAATGGAATCGCATGGGTGGACGAAAGGTCCACAAAGCCGGAAAGTGTCTGGGAGAGGGAAGATGGGGTGTGATAAGGCTTTTCGGATGGACGGAGAATGAAGCAGTTACTGCCAAGCTACTCCGCCCACCATCATGACATTGTCCATACGCCACCAGCAGCTATGCACGCCAATGTCGCTAAAACCATCACTGCCAATTCAACAGTCCCCGGAACAGCTCCTCTCCACCCTCCAATAGCACCATTGTGCGCTAGTGCAGGGAACGTCGTCGCGAAGGCCTTTGTGGGATTTGGCGTCCCACTAACAGTGACAGTCGGCGCTGCGCTGTTCGGGGATAGACCTTTATTCGTCGGGTTGCTTCCAGCGGCGAGGACGGTAAATCTAGGTGAGGTTGCGTGCATGACGCCATGTGTCGAATTCAAGAAGATAAGGAAATAGTCGTCGCCTGGCTGAGTGTCTTGCAGGAAGATATTAAGAGAGTTTTGCTGTGCGGGAACGTTTTTTGCGACTAGTGTAAGACCATCCACTGTCAGACGGGCCATTTCAATGTCGAAGCCTTCAATGCCATCCAGAAGCCCCTTCTTCCATTGGATTAGATTAGCTTGGTTGTTCACCCACTGGGTGTCGCGGTGCGGTTCGTCAATGATGAAATAGGCTAGAAAGCGACTCAGGGTGAGAACTAGCAAGAGTTCTAGTAAAGCAATGACGGACCTGATACTGAAGTCGAGAAGAGAATGAGGAAAAGACATGCTGAGAGGCACGAGCGTAGAAGGCGTGACGAGGGCATGTTTTGGGATTGGGGAGCAAGTGCCTGCCTTGTGCCGACGAGAAGGAGGGAGGAAGAGTTGAGAGAACGGGTAGTAACTGTGGCTATGAGAGCGCCGTGTTGCGATTGTCGAGGCAGATGGCAGATGAAGAATATTCAATTGGCCACCACCGCCCGTCCACCATGCGTCACGTGATCATCGGCCCTACTCGCCCTTCGCTCAACCTCCGGTCCGTTCTTCGAGACCAGGCACCTGCGTACGACACTTTGTACGGAAGACATTCACCCTTTCCCCGGCTCCGCCATCCACTCACAACGGTACTTGAGAAAAACATTGTGCAGCGCGAGCTGCTCGGGCTGTTAATCATGCCCCTGTCAGGTTGACACATGTGTTTGCAGACTTTTCCGCGATTCATTCCCGTGTGCTATCACTGCCATTATGCTACAATTTGGCCAACGCAAAAAAGAAACATGAATAAAAAGAAAAAGGTAACACAAAAGATAAATCAAAACGTCCGGTCTCCTGGAACGACGCATCGCCAGAGTTCTTATTTTTCCCGCTTTTCCGGGAACCACTCCTGTCTATGACAGAAGTCGTTGACGGGCTTCCTTGTCCAAAGCTCTTATCTACACTTCCATGACACCCTGTGCCGTACGGTGCTTGCTCTGAGTTCTTCTTTCCTCGTCTTTTAGGCCGCCATTGGTAAAACGCCCGTAGGGCCAATGCGGAGTAGATTTCCATGCTGGGGTTGTAATTGGTAGTTGGTGTCGGTGCGTGGTTTAACGATGGGATCTGGTGGGGCTTGAACAATCGATTGACGAACATACAGAACGACCAGTGCCCGTTCATGCGGACATGGTGGTTCGCTCCCTTGGTCTTTTTCGTCTGGTCCTTCACATGCTTCAGTCTGCCTCAAAGACGTCTACGGTATCCGGGCATCTCTCGACTCCGAAGGTTACTCTCTCGCTACACAAAATCCACCTGGAAACGCAAATGGGCCGTATCAATGCCGACTGCTCATGTCTAGAAAAGAAGTCAGAGACATAGGTGGATAGGGAAGCCGACATACATAATGAAGCAGTATCTTTGAGGAAAGAACAGCTCCAAGGAATCTGCGGCCTTTTTGCATCTTTCTGGCACCAATGGTTGTAGAAGGGAGAACAATATACATTCCGGTGCGAAATATATCCCGAGATTAGCAACAAAAAGACGAGGAGGCACCCGATGAGCCTGAAGAAGTGGGTGTTGATCATAATGATCCAGAAACATGCCGAAGGTGCGAAATTGAGGTTAGATGGCTCCCTGCATCCGCTGCGCAGAACAAAGCCTCCTCAAAGTCAGTGGCGGGAGGACACTTCGATTGTGAGGGAACGTAAAGAGGATAAAAGCTGAAGCTGGATATGAGGGAGTCGGCAAACGCGAGGAGTACCAGTGTGGATATTGCGAGCTCAAGGCTCGAACGTGCTGGGCTGGAGGAGGCATCACAAGATGGGGACAGTATTCATTTAACAGCCCTTTTTATGTGGCAGTTCTGACGAGTTGAACAGCATTTTGAATTCTATGGATGGTGTAAAGGAATCGATAGCGGCATGTAGGTCCCCGGACCTCCTTTCGCCGCAGGCTGTCTTGTCAAGTTGTTGACGTAGTGCGCAAATATGGACGGCTCTTTGTCAGGATTTTCATTTACCATGAGCATCACGACGGCGATTATTCCCAGGGGACCTTGTATCATAATACTTTTTGCGTACGTGTTTGAGTCTGTAAGTTCCGGAGCCGCAGCTGCATGCTCCCTTTGGTATCGAAGGGTCTGGATATCTCAAACTATTAGAAGAGCCTGCTGAGAAGTATCATTCAATCATCCGAGTAGTCATGTCTTACACGCATTCCTGGTTTCGAGAAACATAAGCCACATGAGTTTGCCAGACCTGATAAACGAGAGCGTGCGTTGTGCGGATCTTGGTCGTCATGAGTACTTACCCATACCCGAGCGCCCGTGAGCTGACCCTGAAGCTTGACAGAGAGCCTGTGGTTGTATGACTCATGCCAAAGGGAAACGCCGGTAAACCTTTACCTGCCTGAGACCCGAACGTGGTTTAAAAGGGCATGGATACATATACCACTTCCTGTTCCTCGTTTGTCATGTACTCGACTCCTATGGACGACGAAGAAACACCCTCCCTTCCTCCTATAAAGCCCTCCTTCCTCTGTCTTCACGATTCCTCAAAGTTCCCGCGCTGCCTTCACTCTGTTTGCGGGGAGGCGAAAGATGCCATAACAGAAGTTCCCGAGCCTCCTTTATCACAGCTCAGTTTACTCCGCGACATCTAGTGAGCTTATTGGTCAGTGGTGACGGGTATAGATCTGACCTGGCCGTCTTCAGCCTTGAATCTCCTTCCTGGCCCCCTGCAACTTCAGACTTCATCGATGAGTCTCCACTTCCGGGCCTGCCCTTATCGATGAGATGCGATGTGCTTAGCGACCCTTGGTACGTTTCAGACCCAACCTCAGATTGGACGGCCTTTTAATGATTTCTTCTTCAGTTCATCCTATCAATGGCATGACCCGTATGCCTTCGGCGCACCTCGTTCCCTTCACCGTGCTCAGCATGATGGCTACTTCGAAATAAACGGGGCCAATTTCGATGGCTTTGATATGCAGCAAGAGCTAGCACGACCCCGCGTTAAGGCTCGCCTCGCTTCTGCTAGCATCTGGCGGGCAGCTGCCAGGAAAAGGAGGTTTAGGAATGAGAGGCGCTGCCAAGTTACTCACATGGGTGAGTTCAAAGAGGAAGGGGAAGATAACAGACCGGACAAAGGGGGCCAAGGGAATGAACCACTACGTCTCCAGGAGCGCACATGCACCGCCCTGTACGGTGCTCCAGAGGGACCTAAACCTAAAGTTCTCGTCCCTCTAGATCCCCTGCATTAACCCGCACACCAACATCGACACCAACAGCGACAGCGACAACCAACAGTTCATCCACTATGGCAATCTATTCCTCCCTATCTCTCCGGGCATTTTACCAGTGGCGGCCACAAAGGCGAAAGAAAAATCACACAGGACGAGCACAGTATGAGACGTGGACTCGCAAAGGCACAGGAGAAAGTTCTGGACAAGAAAGTCCGTCAACGACCGTCGTTATGGGCCGCAGTGATCATTGGAAGAATAGAAAAAATAAAGACTCTCGGAACGTTTCGTTCCAAGGTGACTGGACGTTCTGATTTATCTTTTTGTTATCTTTTCCTTATATTTCCGTTTCCTTTTTGTGATGGCAAGTTGTACCATTATGGCAATCGTAACGGACCGGAATGAATGTAATCAATCGAATAGAAGTTTTCAGTGTTACATAGACACGTAAATACTAGCAATTACTGGTGACTGCTCTGGTGAGCGGGGGATGGACATGGCCACTTTAGTTGTTGGTTTCCCGATTCGGGATTAATCATCGTTGCTGAATTCGGCCTGCGCCTCTTCTAGGAGTACCTTCGCCTGATTGTCCCTGATTCGGACGATGCAATTATAGGGTTTAGGATGGCTTTCCAGCATGTCCAAGTCAGTGTGGTCATGGAGTAGAAAGTTAACAACCGACCTTGTCAATCCGCTGTTTATGCCCACCGGAGGTATAACATCCTCCCCCTTTTCATTCTTCACCCTCTCTATCGTGAGGAGGGAGAGGATCGTTGCAGCGGCGATCCAAAGGTTTCCATCAGCGAGGTAGCGACCCGGACACACACTGACACATAGTACTTAATGTCGATGCAATGGATCCAGGTGGAAAGGCGAGGAGCTCACCGTCTACCAAACCCGAAATGAGAAATGGGGAAAGGTTCGCCATTGCCACCTTCGGACATGGGCAGGTACCGAGAAGGATTGAACAAACTGGCATCGTGGTAGACTGCCTCATCCCGCTGGATACCCCTGTTGGCATATTCCCAAATTAACACACAATGTACTGGTACTGCACCGCGGCCTTACCATGCATTGGCAAATACGATTGTGCCTTTGGGAATGAACATGCCTTTATACACATCGTCGTATAATGCGCGGTGAGGTACCCCTACAAGTATATTTGTTAACAAACCTCCATATGGGAGCGAGGGGCGGCTTACCGACTGGTAACACACTCAACCAACTAGCAATTCTTGTTAGACCGCCTGTTCAACAGCACACGAATGGTAAGACTCACCGGTAAGTTTCTTGTACAACGCATTCGACGTAAGGTAGGGACTTCCGGTCCTCGAGATCTGGTAAGCGAGAACGAAGGAGTAAATCATCAAGCTCCTCTTGGGCTTGCCGTTGACATTGTGGATAAAGGACCATTGCTAGTATGAAGACAGATAGCGTGCCCCATATCTTTGGAAAAGAGACAACATCAAGAAGGACGGGATTTGCGCCAGGTTTTCTAGCAACACTCACGGTCTCAGAACCCGCTCCGTAAATAGCACCAGCAGCCCCTTTCACATCGTCATAATCTTGCTTGGATCCATTGTCATTCCCTTGCTGGATTCGTTCTAAGTGATATGACAGGAACGACGACTTAGCCGTTCCCTCAAGCTGCCAAGCGATATTAAAACCATAGGTTGGAATAGTAGTAAACACTGGATCGTCTTTCTCACCATCTGTCTCTGGACCTGTGCAAATGGATACTCATGAAGATTTCGAGTCCCAGCGCTGAATTCTCGGGCGCGGTTTGCGAAGAACGTTCCTGGGAACCAAGATGGGAGATATTGGACTTCAATTCATATAGGCAACGTAAGCAAGATGGTTCATCAGAAGCAGACCGACTTACGGATAGGAAAGAGGTCAACCAATGTACCTCCAGGAGGGCCGCAATGTGTCATTGCGTAACCATGATCTCTTGCAATCCGGTCGTAGGTGGGATCCCTTCCCAGGTGTAGGTCCTGACCGAATGCGATGCGAATGATAATAGATGTGCCAAAGCTAGGACACGGTGAGGTGAATATCAAACAGTGAAATCAAAGCAGTTATGAAGCCCAGCAAACCTTTGCAAAATATCTTCTCTGTTTCTCTTACCTTCAACCAGACTGACTGCCAGTCGTCTTGCTTGTGCGACCTGGAGACCCCGGTACGCATCAACCTTCTGTCGACTGAAATATTCTTGGAAGAGGCGTCGGTGCTTCTGAAACTGTTTTCCATAGGACAGAATGGTCAGTGTCGGCTTCCATCCCATCCTGCATGTCCTTAAGCATCATGCGTCAACATGGTTTGATTAGGGACTCACATTTCGAAGACGGGGAATCCAGGTCTGTCGCTGTAGTTACCACTCCTTTTCTCGAGGAGATCGATGGCAGCCTCCGCCGAACTGAGAACAATGATTGGTCGATTGAGGATCCGGAGATAAATTACATCCCCTAGAGAGCAACATGAAGGGGAAGGTGTCGGATATCAGATTAATACTCAATAATAAGAATACAGAACCAACCGTATGTCTTAGCCCATTCTGTATACCGGAGCTCAGGATTCTCGGATGGAATGTATCGTAGGTGGCCAAGGATAGGGTCGCTGGGCGGGCTAGGTGGTAAAGGGACCTTGGGTGCCCTTTTCCTTCGTAATACGATTGACCAGCAGAGAACGATCAAGAGCAAAATTATAAAGGGTTCCACGGTCGCTTTCAAGATTGTGATGGGTTCGCGTTGAAAAGCCGGGTTTTTTGAGAGTTCCTGAAGGCAGCGCGCCTCATATCAGTATCTACTCCGTGTGGAATGCCCAGTCAAGTGGCATTTTGTGGCTTGGTGGCCTGACCACAAGTCGTGGAGTATTGACCTAGCTGGGGAGTTTTGTGCTATTTAGGGGCTCTGGAATTGGGTAATCCACCTGAAAGATGGGCATTGCGCCAAAGGCTCCGACGCAAAAGAGGCTTGGGTGAAGCTTGGGATTGGGCCATAGATTGGCAGCTCTCCAAAATGAAACTTACGTAAGAAAATGGACATGCAGGAAATTAAAAACGTGCTCCCTTTATCCAGTTGAAGTGAAACTGAACATGTCAATGCAAAATAAGGCTCCACTGGTAAGTATACAGTGATCCACGAGTCACTCGCAAGAAGGGGTTACATTTATAGATATACAGTTCTTCAGCTCCTTCGCTACTTTTCTCAGCCCGGGGATGATTACTAGGTTAGGGCTCCTCAACAGTGGTGATAGTCATTCTGACGGAAGCGGAGAGGATATCAAACTTTTCTTGGATATAGGGAACGTATCTGATTCCTAACAACTGTTCCGCTCTACAAAATTGTCAGATAAGACACTAGATAGCAATAGAACTAAACTTACTGTTTGTGCACATCGATAACTGTACGTTCATAAGTGAACGGATCGGAGCTGTATCGAAGGGCTTATCTTCCATCTGGGTCGAGGTTAGATGCAGCATTCGAAGGCAGTGCGGGCGTACATCCAGATTCGCCGACGCCACTGAGCGACATAGCATCATCCCCATGTTCGAATGGTCACAGTCGCCAAAGTGGGATCCCTCGACTAGCGTGCCTAGGAATGACCTCGACCTCATTGCTCGTCCGTCTTCCGTTTCAACATCTATCTCTTGGGCTTTCATATTTAAGTCCAATTCCATTGTTCCAATGTCCGATGTCACGTATATAATGATTTTGGTGCGACAAAGGTATTACATAGACGCGTAAATACCAGCAATCACCAGTAACTTCTTTGGTGAATGAAAGATGGACATAATCAGTTTGATCGTCGGTTTCTCGATTCAGGACTAATTATTGTTGCTGAGTTCTGCCTGGGCTTCCTCTAGAAGTACCTTCGCCTTATTGTCCCTGATCCGGACGTTGCATTCAAACGGTTTAGGATGGCTTTCCAGCACGTCCAAGTTAGAGTGGTCATGGAACAGAAAGTTAACAACCAACCTTGTCAAACCGCTGTTCATGCCCACCGAAGGTATAACATCCTCCCCCTTTTCATTCTTGACCCTCTCTATCGTGAGGAGGGAGAGGATCGTTGCAGCGGCAATCCAAAAGTTTCCATCAGCGAGGTAGCGACCCGGACATACGCTGACATGTAATACTGAATGTCAATGCAATGGACCCAGGTGGAAAGGCGAGGAGCTCACCGTCTACCAAACCCGAAATGAGAAATGGGGAAAGGTTCGCCATTGCCACCTTCGGACCTAGGTAGGTACCGGGAAGGATTGAACACAGTGGCATCGCGGTAGACTGCCTCATCCCGCTGGATACCCCTGTGTTCTCCCATTAGCAAGCAATGCTCAATGTACTGGTACTACAACGTGGCCTTACCATCCATTGGCAAATATGATTGCGCCTTTGGGAATGAACATTCCTTTATACACGTCGTCATGTAATGCACGGTGAGGTAACCCTACCAGTATATTTGTCAAGACCTCCATATGGGAGCGAGGGGCGACCTACCGACTGGTACCACACTCAACCAACTACCAATTCTTGTTAGACAGCCTGTTGCACATGAGCGGTAAGACTCACCGGTAAGTTTCTTGTACAACGCATTCGACGTACGGTAAGGACTTTCGGTCCTCGAGATCCGGTAAGCGAGAACGAAGAAGTAAATCATCAAGCTCCTCTTGGGCTTGCTGTTGACATTGCGGATAAAGGACCATTGCTAGCATGAAGACAGATAGCGTAGCCCATATCTTTGGAAATGAAACAACGTCAAAAACGGTGGGACTTGCGCCAGGTTTTCTAGCAACACTCACGGTTTCAGAACCTGCTGCATAGATTGTAGCAGCAGCCCCTTTTACATCGCCATAATCCTGCTCGGATCCGTTGTTATCCCCTTGTTGGATTCGTTCTAAGTGATATGACAGGAACGACGGCTTGGCCGTTCCCTCGACCTGCCAAGCGAGATTAAAAGCATATGTTATAGTAGTAGTAGACGCTAGATCGTCTTTCTCACCATCTGCTTCTGGACCTGTGCAAATGGATATTCATGAAGATTTCGAGTCCCAGCGCTGAATTGTCGAGCACGGTTTGCGAAGAACGTTCCTGGGAACCAAGAAGGGAGATATTGGACTTCAATTCATATAGGCAACGTAAGCAATGATAGCTCATCGGAAGCAGACCGACTTACGGATAGGAAAGAGGTCAACCAATGTACCTCCAGGGGGGCCGCAATGTGTCATTGCGTAACCATGATCTCTTATAATCTGGTCATAGGTGGGATCTCTCCCCAGGTGCAGGTCCTGGCCAAATGCGATGCGAACGATAATAGATGTGCCAAAGCTAGGACGCGTTGAGGTAAGCTCAAGTGGTGAGATTGAAGTAATTATGAAGCCCAGCAAACCTTTGCAAAATATCGTCCACGTCTTTCTTACCTTCAACCAGACTGACCGTCAGTCTTCTCGCTTGTGCGACCTGGAGATCCCGGTACGTATCAACCTTTTGTCGACTGAAATATTCTTGGAAGAGGCGTCGGTGCTTCTGAAACTGTTTCCCGTAGTGCACGAAGGATAATGTCAATGCCGCCTTCCAACCCATCCTACATGCCATTAAGCATCACGCGTCAAGGTAGTTTGATCAGCGGCTCACATTTCAAAGATAGGAAATCCAGGTCTGTCGCTGTAGTTCGCACTCCTTTTCTCGAGGAGATCGATGGCAGCCTCCGCCGAATTGAGAACAATGATTGGTCGATTGAGGATCCGGAGGTAAATCACATCCCCTAGAGTATGAATTGAAGGGCAGGATGTCGTATATCAGATTAACACTAAACAATAACAACGTTGAACAGACCGTATGCCTTAGCCCATTCTGTATACTGGAGTTCGGGATTCTCGGGTGGAATGTATCGCAGATGGCCAAGGATAGGATCACCTGGGGGGCTAGGTGGTAAAGGTACCTTTGGCGCCCTTTTTCTTCGCAATACGATCGACCAGCAGAGAACGATCAGGAGTAAAATTATAAAGGGTTCCATGGTCACTTGCAAGCTTGTGATGGGTTCGCGTTGAAAGCCGGGCCTTTTGAGAGTTCCTGAAGGCAGCACGCCTCGTATTGGTATCTACTCCACGGGATTTTCCCCAAGTCAAGTGGCATTTTGTGGATTGGTTGCTTGATCACAGGTCGTGGAGTATTGGCTTAGGCTGCGGAGTTTTGTGCTATTTAGGGGCTCTGGAGTTGGGTAACCCATATGAAAGATGGGACGTTTGCCAATATCTCCGACACAGAAGGAAAGCTTAGATGAAGGTTGGAGTTGGGCCATAGCATCCCAGCTTCCTAAAACGAAACTTACCTAAGAAAATGGCCATGCACTAGCAGGAAACCAGGTGTTTTCGGTCTGAATATGGAGGTCTCTCAGAGATACTTGATCCAGCTCTAGGTGAAGCTGAGCATGTTGATGCAAAAATAAGTACTGATAAGCGTACAGTAACCCACGAGTGACGCGCAAGAAGGGGTATATATTTATAGATGTACAGTTCTTCAGCTCCTTCGCTACTTTCCTTAGCCCGGCGATGATTGTTCGATTAGAGCTCCTCAACAGTGGTGATAGTCATTCTGACGGAAGCGGAGAGGATATCAAACTTTTCTTGGATATAGGGAACGTATCTGATTCCTAACAACTGTTCCGCTCTACAAAATTGTCAGATAAGACACTAGATAGCAATAGAACTAAACTTACTGTTTGTGCACATCGATAACTGTACGTTCATAAGTGAACGGATCGGAGCTGTATCGAAGGGCTTATCTTCCATCTGGGTCGAGGTTAGATGCAGCATTCGAAGGCAGTGCGGACGTACATACAGATTCGCCGACGCCACTGAGCGACATAGCATCATCCCCATGTCCGGATAGTCACAGTCACCAAAGTGGCATTCCTCGACTAGCGTGCCTAAGTGTGACTTTGGTCCCGCTCGCCCGTCTTCCCTTTCAACGTCTATCCCCTTGGGCTCTCATATTTAAGGTCAATTCCATTGTTCCAATGTCCAATGTCACCTATACAATGACTCTAGTACGACAAAAGTATTACATAGACACGTAGATACCAGCAATCACCGGTAACCGCTTTGGTGAATGAAAGATGGACATATTCAGTTGATCGTCGGTTTCTCGATTCAGGACTAATGATCGTTGCTGAGTTCTGCTTGGGCCTCCTCTAGAAGTACCTTCGCCTTATCGTCTCTGAGGCGAACCTTGCAATCATAAGGCCTAGGATGGCTTCCCAACACGGTTAAGTCAGCATGGTCATGGAATAGAAAGTTAACAACCGACCTTGTCAACCCACTGTTCATGCCCACCAAAGGTATAATATCCTCCCCCTTTTCATTCTTCACCCTCTCTATCGTAAGAAGGGAGAGGATCGTTGCAGCGGCAATCCAAAAGTTGCCATCCGCGAGGTAGCGACCCGGACACACACTGACACATAGTACTTAATGTCGATGCAATGGATCCAGGTGGAAAGGTGGGGAGCTCACCGTCTACCAAACCCGAAATGAGAAATGGGGAAAGGTTCGCCATTGCCACCTTCGGACTTCGGTAGGTACCGGGTAGGATTGAAAACAGTAGCATCGCGATAGACTGCCTCATCCCGCTGGATACCCCTATCGACATGTTCCCTCATTAGCACTCAATGCTCAATGTACACTCCAACGTGGCCTTACCATGCATTGGCAAATATGATCGTGCCTTTGGGAATGAACGTTCCTTTATACACGTCGCCATGTAATGCACGGTGAGGTAACCCTATCAGTATAATCGTCAATGGATTTCCATATGGGAGCGAGGGGCGGCTTACCGACTGGTACCACACTCAACCAACTACCAATCCTTGTTAGGTAGCCTGTTGCACATGAATGGTAAGACCCACCGGTAAGTTTCTTGTACAACGCATTCGACGTATGGCAAAGACTTTCGGTCCTCGAGATCCGGCAAGCGAGAACGAAGAAGTAAATCGTCAAGCTCCTTTTGGGCTTGCTGTTGACATTGTGGATGTAGGACCATCGCCAGCATGAAGACAGATAGCGTGCCCCATATCTTTGGAAAAGGAACAATATCAAAAAGGGCGGGGACTTGCGCCTTCCACCAACACTCACGGTTTCAGAACCAGCTGCGTAGATTGTACCAGCAGCGCCTTTTATATCGTCATAATCTTGCTCGGGTCCGTTGTTATTCCCTTGTTGGATTCGTTCTAAGTGATATGACAGGAACGACGGCTTAGCCGTTCCCTCGAGCTGCCAAGCGAAATTAAAACCATATGTTAGAGCAGTAGCAAACACTAGATCGTCTTTCTCACCATCTGTCTCTGGACTTGTGCAAATGGATATTCTTGGAGATTTCGAGTCCCAGCACTGAATTCTCGAGCACGGTTTGCGAAGAACGTTCCCGGAAACCAAGAAGGGAGATATTGGACTTTAAATTCATATAGGCAACGTAAGCAATGGTAATTCATCGGAAGCAGGCCGACTCACGGATAGGAAAGAGGTCAACCAATGTACCTCCAGGAGGGCCGCAATGTGTCATTGCGTAACCATGGTCTCTTGCAATCCGGTCATAGGTGGGATCTTCCCCCAGGTGCAGGTCCTGGCCAAATGCTATGCGAACGATAATAGATGTGCCGAAGCTAGGACACGTTCAGGTAAGCTCAAAAGCGGTTATGAAGCTCAACTAACCTTTGCAAAATATTGTCCACGTCTTTCTTACCTTCAACCAGACTGACCGCCAGCCTTCTCGCTTGTGCGACCTGGAGATCTCGGTACGCATCAACCTTCTGTCGACTGAAATATTCTTGGAAGAGGCGCCGATGCTTCTGAAACTGTTTCCCATAGTGCAAGAAGGACAATGTTGCCTTCCAACCCATCCTACATGTCATTAAGCATCATGCGTCAACATAGTTTGATCACCGGCTTACATTTCGAAAATAGGAAAATCGGGTCTGTCGCTGTAGTTCGCACTCCTTTTCTCGAGGAGATCGATGGCAGCCTCCGCTGAATTGAGAATAATGATCGGTCGATTGAGGATCCGGAGATAAATTACATCCCCTATAGGGCAAATTGAAGGGCAGGTTGTCGTATATCAGATTAACACTAAACAGTGACAACATCGAACGGACCGTATGTCTTAGCCCATTCTGTATACTGGAGCTCGGGATTCTCGGGTGGAATGTATCGTAGGTGGCCAAGGATAGGATCACCTGGCGGGCTGGGTGGTAAAGGGACCTTGGGTGCCCTTTTCCTTCGCAATATGATCGACCAGCAGAAAGTGATTAAGAGTAAGATTATAAAGGGTTCCATTTCGCTTTCAAGCCTGTGATGGATTCGTGTTGAGAGCCGGGTCTTTTGAGAGTTCCTGAAGGGAGCGTGCCTCGCATTAGTGTCTACCCCGCGGGACTTCCGCCAAGTCAAGTGGCATTTTGTGGCTGGGTTGGCTGGTCACAAGTCATAGAGTATTGACTTAGCTGGGGATTTTTGTGCTATTTAAAGACTCTGGGGTTGGATAACCCACATGTAACATGGGCATTGGGCCAATATCTCCACACAGAAGGGAGTTTAGGAGACGCGTTTCCAGTCAAATGTGTTTCCAGTCCAGATATGGAGGTCTCTCAGAGACACTTGATCCAGTTCTGGGTGAAGCTGAGCATGTCGATGCAAAATAGGTACTGATAAGAACATATAGTTACCCACGAGTCACGCGCAAGAAGGGGTATATATTTATAGGTGTACAGTTCTTCAGCTCCTTCGCTACTTTCCTCAGCCCGGCGATGATTGTTCGATTAGAGCTCCTCAACAGTGGGGATAGTCATTCTGACGGAAGCGGAGAGGATATCAAACTTTTCTTGGGTATATGGAGCATATCTGATTTCTAACAACTGTTCCGCCCTGTAGAAGCTGTTAGACAGGACACTAGGTAGCAATAGGACTAAACTTACTCTTTGGGCACATCGATCACAGTGCGTTCATAAGTGAACAGATCGAAGCTGTATCGAAGGACTTGTCTTCCATCTGGGTTGTGTCACGGGGTTAGATGCAGCGTTACGGAGGCAATGTGGACGTACATCCAGATTCGCCGACGCCACCGAATGGCATAGCGTTTACTGTGAGGTGAGAATCAGAGCTTACAAATCCCAATATCATACGCCAACCGACGTACCGGCCAATTGTTGGAAGGTATCATTAAACACAGCATTACCGCTGGCTGTATTGTTTAAGACTAAATGGCAAATTTGAGTCGGAGTTCAAGGCAGAAGAGGAGCAGCACTGACTCTTGTTCTTGGTCTCGTCGTTGGGAGTGAAGGCGTACAAGACCAATGGGTGATTCCTAGTAATCACATGGTTCGTCAGTGCTAGTTGGACATGTTCACCAAGCGAAGTGGCTCACCTAGCACTGACGAAGCGTATGGCTTCATCGACGTCTTCCACTGGCAAAATTGGCAAGAACGGTCCAAAGAGTTCCCTTGGAAGGAATATCACCTCCATAACAACTGTGCAGGTGTTGACCAGTCACTTACTCGTTCATCAAGGAATCATCATCCCAGTGTTCTCTGTCCAATATAAAAATAGTCATCTCGAGTCCGCGTTTCCTACCAGCAGGATCGATAGTTCCTTCAAAGTCTTTTCCGCCGCCGTATACAACCTTGGCATTGGTATGCTGGAGAATGGAGGAAAGGCGCGAGAAATGCGTGTTTGAGACGATACGTCCAAAAGATGAGGATTTGAGTGAACCCTCAGGCCAGAAAGTCTTCGCATGTTCCTTGAGTGAGTTCACGAAAGTCTCAAGTACCGACCTCGGGCAGAGTACATAATCCGGAGAAACGCAAAGCTGGAAACTGTCCAATTATCTGAGGTTCACCATGCGGATAGAGGCATACCTGTCCAGCGTTTTGACTCTTGCCATATAGAATACGCTTCGCAGCAAGATCAACATCAGCTGTGGAGTCAACTATCACGGGGGATTTTCCGCCCAATTCGAGTGTAATAGGGGTCAAGTGTCGCGCCGCCGCAGCGGAAATGATGCGGGCAACACGACCATTTCCGGTGTAGAATATGTGGTCCCCTATTGGAGCAGAAAGTGAGTCCGTGTTTACGTTTGGGAATCCCGAAGAGGAGCGGAAAAAGTTTACGTGGGAGAGTCTTTCCGTTCAGCAGATTCCACGGAATACCGTGAAGACGCGTAGGAAACGCTGGATAAATAGATGAAGAGGAACGAATTACTTACATTGCAACTCCAGTAAACGTGTAATCTCAGGAACAGCCCCTTCTACAACTCTGAAGGCTTCGTTGTCAAGGTATTTGGGCACGAGCTTTGCCAAAAGTGCCGAGTAGTGGGGAGCGAATTCTGACGGCTTGATGACCGCACAACATCCCGCAGCAATAGCACCATATAGTGGTTGGAGTGATAGTATGACAGGATAGTTCCATGGGCTAAGATGAACATGATGAGAAGAGGCGGGATTAAGCATTCCAAAAAGGGCATACGCAATAATGAGAGCTACTCCTTTGGGCTCCTTCCGGACCCGTGGCCGCCACGTCTTCATCCAGTCCTCGACTTCGCTTGACTTGTCCTCATCCTTTGCCCACTCCGTGACCTTCTTCGCACAGATAACGGAGCGTTCAACAATTGGTCCTACCTCTGCCAGGAAAACCTCAAGGCGGGGCTTGCCAAGGTCCTGATAGATGGCTTCAGTGATAGCCTCAACATTTTCTTGGGCGAGACGAGCAAGCTGTAGAAGTTGTTGCTGACGCCATGGAATGGATTTTGTCCGACCAGAAGCGAATGTGGTCTTGAGCGCGGCTCGGATCTGGAGAGACATGATATCATCAGGGGAGGGTGAAGTCAGGTTTACGAGGAAACACACTTCTGGAAATTTGTCGAGGGGTATGTACGCCATCTGCAAGTCGGGGAGAAAGTTTGAAGAAGAGCGCTAATGGAGAGAGAACTTATATCTTTTTTGCGATAACCCCTAACCACTAACCATTCATTTCTTCCGTCTTCCCATTTTTGGTTCTGCATACCCTCCGCTCCGCCTCGGTCCGCCCGCAAACTGTTGTTTACAGCAAGCGCCCACGCCAGACTCCTACCCGGTCGTGGGGTGGTTTATTATATAATCGTTGTTCCGAAGTTCTACCGAAACCTTGACTTGACCTTGACAACTTTTAACGGTTTCGGTAGAACTTCGGAACAACGATTATATAATAAACCATCCCACGACTGGGTAGGAGTCTGTCACGCCTCCGGATTTCCCTCGTCCATGGCTGGTCTCCTCAGAGCTTACAAGTACGTTCCTACCTCATGTACAATGAGCTGGTCCTAATATACCTCATCAGTGCTGTCCTGATCAGACGTCCTTTGCTCACTCAATGTGCAACTGCAGCTGTACTCTTTGGAACCGGTGACGTGATTGCTCAACAACTTGTAGAGAAAAAGGGCGGCAGTCAACATGAAGTGAGTTTCCTTTGAAATATCCTACTAGTGACACTTATTTCATATATCTAGCTCGCACGGACTGTCCGTTTGACCGTTTATGGAGGTTTGTTGTTCGCCCCATCTCACCCACTTGAAATTTCAAGCATATGATTCTTCAGGTCTTTTCTTTGGTCCTCCGATGACCGCATGGTACAGCCTCTTAAATAGGCTCAAGTTCGCCAGCCCAACCCGAGGTCTTATTTACCGAGTATGTCGGAAGAGCCACGTATCAGCAGCTGTTGATTGTTGCAAGTAGGTATGGCTTGATCAAGCTCTCTTAACCCCTGGTAAGATGGTCTTCGTGTTGCCTTTACGTGTCTTCACCTTTACCGTATCGCAGTTGCTGTCGCGTATTTCTATGGTTCAATGAGTCTGCTAGAGGGGAAGGTCGATGAGGCAATTCCGAGAATTCAGGCGGTTCGTCGTCTCGGCTATATTCAGGTTTTCCAGCTAACCATTCGCTTTCGTAGGCATATGTTCCGACCATCATTCGCAACTGGCAAGCTACTCTGATCATCTCGTTAATCCCGTTCTCATTTTCCTCTAGGGCCGTGTATATCCCTACACAGATACTCAACTTTTCGCTTGTGCCTCCTCACCTTCGCCTCGTTACTGTATGTGGTGTGAGCCTTCTGTGGAGTGAGTTGTATACTCCTGCCAGATCGTCAGCGCTTTGATACCTTTGCATCGTCTAGACACCTATCTTAGCGCGGCCAATGCCCAACATCAGAAGCAACAAGTAGAAAACGAGCCTGCGGTGAAATCTGAATAAATCAAACATGGATTTGATGAGACCGGATGACAGCACACTTCACTAAGCTTACACCAACTCCGCCACATTGTATCATCTCGCGCAATATAGCTCAATATTGCTGTAGTGAACTATTGATTCGAACCTGTACACCGCAATATTAGGCATAGACAAACGGGTATGTAAACCCGCACTTGGGTTCACGAAGCGCCCGACCTCTTCACCCACGGATCAATTCTGTTTTTGTCGTGTCCGGTATCCACGTTATAATTGTCTTTTCTTTTCGCCAATCACAACTGGGATAATGCAATTAAGGATCACAATTGTACTCAAGACGTACAAGCAATAATCCAAAAGCCTTGTTCCCGATGCTTTATAATCAGGCTGAATTACACAGTCGAGGTGACCTTGTTTTATTGCTTCGCCTTCCCCTATACTCACCATAGATACGTCCGAAAACTGGCTAGATAAAATCAACCAAGAGCTTTTGAGCGCAAGTGCTGGTGGGCATAGAATCCCACCGCAGTCATCTGCTGTGTGGCCGCTTTGTATCCCGGGGAGAAGTATGACCGAGGGATGACGGCGCCCTCATGTACATCGGAATTCTTCGAAAAGTTCATTGACCGAAGACAGAAGAGGACAACTACCATTTCACTCAAAGATAAGCAGTTCTTGTACCTACATAGTTCCAGCGACGAAAATAATTCTGTTCGTTCATCCCTTTCCTGCGACTGTGCAAGTTCGAGGTCAACCATGACTTGCCATGGGATATTCAAACACACAGTCAACGACAATGTCACAACTTCTAGCCCTATGCAGCGACTTAGGTTGAGGGAAGGGGAATGGGACTATTGCCTAGGAGCACCACAACGTTCGGGCGCCGTCCCCGTAGTGATAGCAACGACGATAGGAGGTGGGCCTTAATCTAGCTGTCTCGTTATCCAGATTTCTAATTAACCTAAACATAAGATTGTTACTGCCCCCGAGTCGTATTCACCACTAGTTTATATTCCTATGCTCGGTCCTCTTATTGTCGAACGTGCTACACCCTGCCGTTCACGTATTGGTAGCGCCTACACCCATGCTTATCCTGTTGCGACCGAAGCCCCACTAAAAAGAACCAAGAATACGAGGGAACGTGGCATGCGTCGTATCAGCCTTGTAGGCAAAAGAAGCATAAAGATTCGGTTCGCGAAAGAAAATCCGTACGTCAATAGAGCCTAACTACGACCCCAGGTTCATCAATAAACTCGCGAGTGTCGCGATTAAGTGGGCGGCGCTACTATATCACTTTAAGCCTCTGGCCCATAATAAGGTAAGGGAATAGGCTAAATGGCATTTCTTTTCTATAATGTATATATCGATATGTACCTTGAGTGACGGTTTAGGCGCCTGTCAGGAGCTGCCGCGAATGTGGTAAATCCTCAGGATGTAAGCGCCGGATGATTACAACAACAAAAAGCCAAACCACGAGATCCGTTTCCACGCTTCCGAGCAGGTTGCCCCTCTGGCATTGTTGGAGGTTGGCACGCCGACGGTAGTGAAGGGTGAATAACGTATATACAAAAGAAGAGTACAAGCTTGCCGCTTTTCACTGTTGTTGTTCTTGACGCCTATATAAAGTGGCAGTGTCCAGGTCCTTTAGTCTATACATTATCATCGCTCCTTCTACTCAAACTCTTCATCCCCTTCATGGCTCAGCAGCAGAAAACTGTATTCAGCGAGAAAGATCTGGATGATATCGCCGTAGTATGGGCGCAAGCCCTGCAGCGAAAACTCCAAGACCTCGCCAGGGCCGCCGCTCAAAATTGGCACGACAAAGAGGAGAAAAAGAATGAAGTCAAACGCTTGCCTCGGTCTCCTGCATTCTTGAAACGCCTTTCCTATTTCCTACATCCCGAGAACCAGAGGAAAGCAAGAGCGCCTGTCTCCTCGGTCAACAGCTCGGGCTCTAGGAAAACACATTCAAGCCCTGTTTCAACTGCTCCTGAAGTCGCTCTCCCCGTTTCTCACTCGGCTAATAAACCGGTTGCCGAGAGAAAGCAATCTCTGGACCCTATCCGAAGTGACCCACTTCCTGTAAACCAATCTCACGCCGCAAGTGATATATCCATACCTCAGAAGCACCTCATGACTTCTGACCGATCCCGAGTGAGAGGCCCACAGGAACGTGACACATACTCCCCACAACCTCTGACACCTATCTTCATTCCCAAAATTGCCCAAGAAGAACAATCCGAACCCCAACAATCTGAATTCCTCACTGCACCACCCCGGCATATTTCATATCATGGGCCGTCCCCGCCAGTAATTGATTCTATCGACGTCAAACATGGGAACATGCTCCAAGGTCCCACCGGATCTTCCCCTGGTTTCTTTTATGGCGCCGAATGCTCTCCATCAAGTTCCTCTAAGGGTGACCTCTTCAATGGCCAGTGGCTCGGTTCTCGGACAAGTGACTCAGACACCTTGATTGAATCTCCCTACTATGACGGCACTTCGGAGGCCTCGCCATTAGACTATCGCTCTCTAACATGCAAGCTGCTAGATTTCGACTCATGGGCGCCCACAGGCTGGATAAACGCACCTACGAGTAACAGCCAGAATACCCTAACCCCTCCTACGACACAAGAGGCTTCTCGGAATCGTTCACCGTATCTGTATGGCGGTTCCCATTCTCAGAACGGCGATGTAGAACCATCTTCGACAGGGTTCAGTGTGCAGCAAGCTCAGCAGGACATGGAGCCTCAACATTTTCCAAATTCCGGGTTTCCCGTGACCACAATGACCCCTAATGTATCAAGAAACGAGTGAGTCTAGCTCCATATGGCGTGACATAATCTGACTTTGTCAACCTCGAAGCACACCTATGGCTTCTGGACCAGAACTCCCCCCCTCATGTTTAGCCCCTCAACCGCATAGTGCTGGGAATAACCCCACTGTCACGACCCCCATTTCAGATTCCCAGTTCCAGCCGCCTCAACAATACTTGGACACCTCCACAGCAGCCGAGCACCGGCACCTAGATCACACCACCCTCCAACGCCTTGTTACAGAACCCACGATTCCAGCGCCGCCAACCCATCCAACTCAACATCAGAAGTCCGAATTCCAGAAGCGAAAGCTTGGGGAAGTAGATAATGAAAATGGGTTGGCTTCTATTCGTGGGAATGGAATAGAGGCGTCTGCCATTAAACATCCCACAAAGAAGGCCAAGTATCTGAACCGAACGCCCAAGACGGTCCGCGGAGATATCAAATAACGGCCCGAACGGTCTGACCAAAGAACATAGACTACTTGGATCGAGGAAATGGAAGAGTAGCGTTAAAATCCACAACACATTCCCGTTCACGTTATCGTTACACATGCATAATGGACTATAAACTATATGTACTACCTGCTGTTGAGATGTAATAGTCATATAAGGGTGGTATTACCCGAATTACGCGGTGACCCAAAGGACTGGTACGACTCAGAACGAGCGCTAGGTAGGGAACTTGTTCCAGAGAAGCACAACCATTGAATATCATGCCAATGCAGTGGTCTTCCCGTGGTCCTTTGTTGCGGAGATGCGCTCATGAGCCTGATGCAGACTGCCGGTCCGGCACCAATCAACCAGATACTAAGTAGTGTTTCTGATAGTAACGGAGTATAAAGAAGGACTGCAAGTCGGAAGCATGTAGTGAATAATCAAAGCAGCGTTCAAGCCACTAATCTTCGACTTCCCAATCACTCTGTCATTAGTTCATTAGCCACGTCCGAGAGCGCTCCGTCGTGACTGCCCTGGTTCTTCCTTGAAAGATACCAATCCTTCAACGTTATACGGCGGTCCGAGACGACAGAGTAAAGTTGAATACTGACTACTAATACGCTACATCTCGTACACTCCCATATTTATTCGGTTTCTAAGGGAGAGTAAAGACGCGAACGGGTCTGACTGCGACGTCGTGAGTGCACTGGGTGAGACTACACTCGCCAGGGATGCCCCTTTTACACCATAAAGGGGACAACAGAGAAGAGCAGATCCTTTGGCCACTGCAAATGCCCGTCCTCCTCCATGTCGGTTTTGACAGGAGCATCAAGTGGACAGATCCATCATTGCATCGAAGGTGATAGGGCTATACCTGTGCTCTAGCTTCCCGCTATTATTAATATTGTCATATTTATATATGTGCTGAGCAGCGGTTTCGTGATCGAGAACAATGATCATCGCAATCTATTGTTGGGCAGCCGAGCTTAAAACTACATTATTTCCAGCTAAGAGAAAATGGCGCCAACATGACAGCAAGACGTCCCCAAAAGCCAAAGATAGGAAATGCAGCCGCGATTTTACCTTCTAGTATCGCATTGCTTTCTGTCTCCGCGGCAGCCACAATCGGCTGCGTAGCGGAAGAAAAGGATGATTGGAGAGGCAGAGGTTTCACGGAGGATTGCATCTTCGCCTCGAGCCGAGCTAGGGCCTCTGCATAGCCAGACGCAAGTCCAGCAGATTCGTGCTCCAATCGCTTGATCATCGCTTCAAGTTTCTCCCGTTCCGACACTAATTCTCTCCGCGACTCCTCATCCCGCAGCCTGATTGCTTCCTGCATCTCTTCTACAACTGCTCGTAGATCATCTTTGTGGCGCATGGAGCGCTCCCTCAAGTCCTTGTCTAATTCCCGGCCGGCTTTTGTGGCACCAATATCCATACCTGCTTCAAGCTCTTCCTGAATTTGAAGCGCCCGCTGAGTCCAGTGGCGAGAGATAATTGAGGAGATGATAGAACGCGCCGATTCAATCGTGTTGTCGTGTCGTGCCATGCGCGCTCCACGAGCGATAACTGGTTCAAAGAAGATGGGTTTGGTCATCAATTCGACTTCGCGGGCTTCACCAGCAGCTCTGTCGATCTGATCCCACATGGTGGTTACGATTACCACGTTGGACAGTGATGAGTCCCCGCACAGGTGTCGAAACATGCGAAAATTGCGACCGGAAATGCCACCCATCCGATTATCGATGATTCGGTGCATATAGATGATCCCCGCGAGCTTGAAACGGTTCCCCCGACTACGTTAGAGGGCTTGATCAGCGCATTCTCTCGAACGAGGGCTGCATAACTCACAGGAGGGAGAGGGATGCGGCAATCATCTTTAACACGTCACTGTCTGTGATTTTCGTGTCGTCGAAACCGGGTGTATCGATCAAGATGACTTGCTTTCCGTCGACGTCAAAGCAAGAGGTGAAATGCACCGAGTCCGTGCACGACTCAAGCTCACTCCCAACCCTGAAGTCGGAACCAGTGACGAGGTTAATGAACTAGGAGTGGGTTCAAGATGAGATGTGATAGGCAGTTACTAGAGGTCCTAGGGCCCGTACCGTAGACTTTCCAGTGCCCGTCGGTCCCATTACGCTGCTCGCCCGGGAGCTAATAAGTGATGAGTTCTTTCCTATGGGAGCATACATACGCAATAGCGAAGGTCTCCTGGTCCTCCCATGCCACCTAAATGACATGTCAATAATTGTCCCAGCGAAAGGACGAGCCTTACAGTTCGTTCGCCAGATGATTCGCTCATTAGTAAACCAGAAAGGGGGAAACTGCTGTTCGACAAGGGAAATTATAAGTGATAGAGTATGGTGTAACAGGTGGTTTCTTCATGGCGGGTTACCATTACCAAATGGCAAACGCATGTCAGATCGGTTCGATCGCAGAAGCTGAGATAGATAGCACAAGTATGATACTAATGCTTCACAAGCGCGTCCGATAACATCGACTTGAGAGTCGGGGGTGCCGACCTGTCCTTGGTGGTGATGTACTGTCAGCCTGGCGCCACCATGGGACAGGTAAACATATGCAAATATCTCCTAGTCGCAGCCTCGAGATCATCTTGAACGGAACGGTGACACTTATGTCCGTGCCAACTCAGGCGATGCTATGATCTCACGTTTTGGATCTTGATATGTTTAATATTCTTGCTTATGCAGGAAGACCCACTCGTCACCGTGGCGAAAGTCTTTCCTTATCCACACCTGTTGCTTGTCGGAGAACTGCGCAGAAGTTGATATCGTCGAAAACCCGTACCTTCGGTGCATCTCCTATGGGCCCCTGGTTTCATTTGGGCACCGACTTTATGGTATGCAATGACAAGTTACCAAGAAGGTACATTCCTTCACATGAGGTATCTTATTGTGTTCTAGATCATCCAAAATTAACCGTTCTTTTGCGATTTTTGCAGGGAAACGAACGAAGAAAAACAGATTTGGACTCATACCAGAAGACCACTCTAGGAGTGCTCGCACTCCACCCTGCACATGGGGTAAGACGAACGTACCTACGGGTTATTGGGCATGCCCATCAGTGTGATCATCAGGCGTAGAGACGATGTCATCATGTTGGAATATGCAATCCAGCATCAAATAAATCAAGGATGCGCCGCTGGAAATCGTTTAAATTCTTACTCAGAGACATGAGCTTCCGAATTCTCTGACCCATGTCCCAGCTCCAACTGTATATAGACGACGCTAATCCCAACATCCAATGCACTCCTCCAAGTGCTTGGTCAGATAACTCGTCCCAACTCTGGACGGGCGGGCGTTCCAAGGTCGTTAATCAGTTTCCCGGGGCTAAACTGCAATTCACTTTCAACGGTACTATCCACTCTTCCGGAGTCGTGACAACGATTAACCCCCTGATAGGTACCACGGCTATTTTTCACGGGACGTCCTTGAATGATTCGTCGTTCACACCCATTATCGACGATTTACCCCAGTCGAGGTATACGTTACCCACATCCAATCCGCCATCGTACGGTGAATGGTACCGCACTCCGGCGCTTCAACCAGGCCCGCACACTGTAGTTATTAACGACCTTCCAAAGGTCACACTCGATTACATTATCGTGCTGGTTGATCCTAGCACCGTTTTTCAAAATACGCCTGTCTTAATCAGCGACTCCGACCCGGCCATCACGTACAGTGGAGATTGGCAACAGGATTTCAGCCGTTTCAAGTCTCTCCAACCCTTCACGTTCATTGGCGACTATAGTACGCGCTCTTCGTGCAACCCTGGCTCGACTTTTTCGCTGGAATTCTCCGGTATGCGCCTGTAAAATGAACTTCTATCTACATAATGTTGCTGACGCTTCTCCTTAGGGACTTCGATTCAACTATGGGGAGTTTTTGACTGGCAGTCCATTGGTAGCGTGACTGCAACCTTTATCATCGACGGCCAGCAAATAGCGCAGACGCCCTACATAGCGGAGTCAACATCCCAAAGTAGCATCTTCGGCGTGCAGACCAACTTCCAGCTCTTCTCCAAGAACGATCTCACCGATGGTTCCCACAACCTCCTAGTGAACATCACTGATTGCACGAATCAGCGGTTCTCCCTTGACTATATTACATACCAGCCGACGTTTACCTCTGGAAAAGATAGACCGACGACATCAGCCTCTCCCAATCATCAGCCGGGGTCCTCGTCGCATTTCCCTACTGGGGCCATTGTTGGAATTGTCATTGGCGCTATCGCTTTGGTCGCCGCTGCTGGCTTAATCTTCTGGTTCTGCAGGAGGAAACGAAGGACCTCCGCTGAACCTTTCCCAACTTCATCGTCCAGTCTGGCTGTCACGAGAAAGGAAGAAGTTCCTCCGCATATGAGGCAACTGAGGTCGCCGGCATCCAGGGAGACAGTCCCCGCTACTACGATTGATCTCACAGAGGGATCAACTACGAATGGAACCTGGATTGTTGCTCCTAATCCGCCTGACTTTCGGAATATCAACGAGCTTGTCACGGCACTCCCGCCACCGGCTTATGCCACCCGTAATGCAGCGATCACTACCTCGGACAGCACGATTGAAACCACGGGTAGCAATACCAGCAGAAGTCCGTCTTGATTTTTGATTACCTCATTTGTTGTATGTACTCATCCGCTCGCTCGTTCTTCGGACACGAATACACACAGAAATAGGGAGATACAAGCGCATGAGCGGGGGTGTGCGTTCGTCCATTACCAAGATACTCAGTCAATAGCTCAGTAGGAGTGTCCAGTGTTGTCCATTGTCCATAGTTAGTTGTACACGGCTAAACCGTATCGCACCCATCTGCTAGCGTTACCTATATCCAAATTTGATTCTGGTTTCCGTCTGTACACTTCCAAATTTGCACGGGATTTCCGTTATCGAATTTACCGTCGGTCAGATCAAGGCATAGTCCTAGATACAGAGTGGTTGAGAACCAATTCAGTCGGGCTAAAGTGGGATTGCTGAATGCACCTTTTCCCGTCAGCGCGATACGGTTGTCATCAGTCCAGTACCATTGCTGCGCAGCGAGACCTTCATAGCATGTCCAAATCTTCATCTTCACACCGTTGGCAGGGTCTGTCAAGAAAGAGATATTAGGAAATGGAAGCATTTATGGGAAAGGAGTGGGCGAACTGGATCCAGCATCAAGGCAATAGTTTGTTCCAGAAACGCGGACCATTCCGTTACCGCGAATGATGGACCACATCTGAGCCGGAGTTCCGTTACAATCATAGCTGAAACAATGTCATCATGTTGTGTCTATGTACTTCTCTGCGGCTGAGATATATTTACTCACATTTGCACAGGCGTTCCATTCGCAAAAACGGCACCTCTCACATCAAGACACTTGTTGGGGTTGCCACCAGGATTGATGAAGTCGGGTCGCGACTGGTAGTTGGGAATCTCGCCTGTTGGGCAGAAACTGGAGGATGATCTCATGAATGTTGGAATACAAAGGAGAAATGGATACGCACGTTACAGTGAAACCACTGGGAATGTGCGGACAACTGTACAAAGGCGGTTGTGGTGCGACAGTACCGGGATTGGGGAAGCTAGTTGGTGGCGACGTATACGCGTTTGGGCAGTTGTTGTAAGCACAGCTGGCGTTTACACAGAAGCCCATGCGCTACTCTCTCAGCGTTAAGGGGCGTCTATCATTTGAACTCGAGGACGAGCCATACCGAGGGAGAGTCGATGGGTCTGATATTTACGTCGACATTGATCCAATTAGGGTCCCTGACTATGTAATAATAACTCGACTACATGGACGACCGGAGATGCGATATGGGTGAATGGGAAAGAGCAGTGCATATCAGGGATCAGTTTATGTTCATCAGAGCCAACTGGTACTTGCCGGCCCATAAAATCCTGCCCTAGTCGTACCAGGTCCCGCAGGATTGCCTCGGTTTAGATCAGTATAGATGAGGCCACTCCAGTTGTCAGGAAAGTCGCGTGTGGTACTTCCTCCAAGCGCGGGAAGTGCGCCTTGGGACTGTCCATTAATGTAAATAGTAGCATTGAAGGGGCAGTTGTTGATGATCTCAAAGTGACGGGTCGCCTTAACAGTTGTGACAGCGCCGAGGAGGAAGGCGAAGGCGAGGTGAGAGAGTTTGAGCATCATGGGACTGGTCAAGAACTCGGGTTCCGAGGCGACTCGAGCTCTAAACACAGGCCTATTCACCTTTTTATATGACACCAGTAGTGACGCAAACAACCCATGGTAGCATTGTATTGCTTCCACCTCAGTACTCCCGCACTTACTGCATCTTGACATGTTGACAAGCGGCCAACCATCCCCGCACTTCAACTGAATTAAGGTGGCAAAAAGCGAGGTGCGCGATTCGGGAGCTAATATATTGCTGCCCTTTAGAAGTTCTTGGCAGGTCCCAACATATATCACTCCAATACAAGGGCGGCAAATCACATGCCCGTTGAGAGGTGTAGCGCATAGGTGCATGTTTACAATGTGTTGTGACTGGTATCGCAAAACTACACATCCTACGAGTACAGAATTCAGGCTCAAGGGTAGAGCTCCAGACACCATTGAATCGATTGACTTACCTACCTATTGTTACCGCAAGCTGCTGTCGTAGGTTAGATTAGCATGTGGAACAGAAAGTGTAAGTAATGAAAACACGCGGTGTTTGAGCTTTCTTTCCGGTTCGGCCTGATGTCCAGGCCCGGAGGTCGTCGAATGGGAGCGAGACTCGATGCCATTTATTTCTCCAAGTCGGAACAGTACTGTAGGCGAGCTCGACAATGCGGCCATCCTGACCCCGCATATCGGGCCAAGCACACCGTGTCGTGAGCCAGGAAAGGGTAATCATCCGTAAAGCACGAACTTGACAAGGTCTGATTGGCGGAACAGTGAGTTCCAATTGGACTCTTTAGATTCTAAGCACCTATAGTGATTAAAATCTGTTACGTTAAAATTGGATGCTCAGTGCCTATACTTTCGAACGTCTAGATGTTGGTCTGGCGTCAGCCAGACAGGAATGGGCTCGTAGCGCTCGCGCCATAAGGCGCTTTGGTCCAATGGTTAACTATCACTGTATGGGAGCATCCTACATTTCCAAAAATACAATAGACCAGCCGACAATTCGGATTATACTTAGATGTATTATCGGGAGGACAAGATCTTGTGCCTCGAGTGACATAAGGAGATCAATTGTGGATCAGGATTGATTTAAATACTGAAATTGGGCCTATTTACATCTCACCCCGCCAACCTAACAATGGCACTTATCCGCCGTTCTGGCTCCGTTTCGTTGCTCTTCTATCACATCAGCAACATCTTATCATTAGCATGTCTTTTGCGGATGGTTACTCTTGAACCATCAAGTCCTGGGGGGTCACTGGAGGACCTACGCGGTTGCACCCTACGGAGTAAAATGTTAGGATCAAACACGATCGGGTAGGAAGCATGAATGAAAGCATAGCTGTAGTGAGGCATCATGACGTCCGTCATCCTCTTGGCTTGCAAGCCAGCCTCAAGTATTTTGTTTCACTCCAGTGGTTGTATCTCAGAAACATTTAATAAGATTCGATTTTGCTATGTTACATCCTCCCGGAAGCTCAACTTGGAACCGTACATGCAACTTGCCATTAAACAATAAACAATTCATACATTACACTCACTAAGTTAGGCCGCGAGGGTAAACGAAAGCAAGGAACGACGGCGAAAACAATTAACCACTTAACGGACCCAAGCCCATTCAACATCATAGACAAACAGATAACATTATACCGCAATGGAAAAAAAAAGGTGAACAGAACCACAAAGTCAACAGGAGAAAGGCGATTTTATACCCAGTCCGAATAAAAAAACAGAATCAAATCAGACCCCAATAAAAGCGTAAGAACGAGCCAACACCCAAACTATGCCACATAACCGTACGATACTTCATACCTTATGTACGCAGGCTACCGACCCCAGGAATCCCACTCCCGTCGTGACGAAGCCGGGGGCAACCGCTGAGGCCACGTACGGTCCCGATAATCCCCCTCCCTCTCTCTATCTCTATCCCTGTCTCTATCTCTATCTCTGTCTCTGTCTCTATCCCGCTCCCGATCACGATCAAATCTATCCCTCTCCCTCTCTCTCTCCCTACTCAACTCCCTCTCCCGCTCTCTCTCCCGTTCATCAACCACCCTCCTCTCATACCCCCTCCTCTCATTCGCAGGCCTCTTCGGCACCCCACTCATCCCCATCGCCATACTAGTCCCCATCATACTCATCGGATGCGAAGAACTAACATGATGATGATGGTGATGATGTCCCAACCCAAGCCCTACAGGCGGCCTCGAAGGCAACCCCGCAGCCGACGGGTCAGGAATACTCGACGACTTGATCACCGTAGGGAACATAGTCTTAGTAGGCGTAACCGGAGTAGACGACGTCGGTGTATTCGAGGTCGTACTAGCCGCGCTAGAAGGTGGTTGCGGCCGACTCGGTATGCTTATATTCGCAGTGGTAGTGGAACTCGCGTGAGTCGGGGAAGCAGAGGAAGAAGGCGACGATACATGTCCATTCCCACTCGGAGGAACGTTCCCATTAGCAAATGAACGAGAGAACGCTCTGGGCGCCTGAGGCGTCGACTTTGCCTGTTGTGCACTATGACCAGACGGCGACATCGAGGACGCAACCGGCCCAGAGCTCGTCGCAATTGGTGGAGCAGGTAACGATGCTGATGCCGGCAGAGGAGGTAGTGACGTCGAAATCGATGGAGGAGCAGGCGGTTTGGCTTGAGTGCGTCCCGACGGTGGCGGAGGTTGGGGTGGAGGAGACGTATTAGGTTGAGGTGGTGGTGACCCGGCCTTCGCAGCATTCGCTGGGGGTGCCCCAGATCTCCGTGGCATCCCCATCCCCATCGAGTCTCGAAGCGCCGCGGGTCCAGTGGGAATTTCAATGGTGGTCGATTTGAGCGCCCGTGGTCCTGTGGGCGTATTGGCATAACCACCACCGAAACGCCGGAGAGGCTCGCGATGGGCACGTGGCGCAGTTGGAATGGAGCTCGTAGCCGCCACTGTTGTGGGTGCTGGTGCTGGTGCTGGTGTGATGACGGGTGGAACAGAGGAAATCGCGGGGGAAGATGAGGACAGACGAGGGATTGGTGGGCCGTGGGCCACTGGAGCCGGCATTGATGGGATTTCACCATCCTCCTGTGACGGTATCCTCGAGTGGGGAGAGGTATCAGGCCTCATAGGGGCAACAGGCTGCTGAGCTTTGGGGGTTGGATCATTAAGAAGAGACACGGACTTCTGGACGGGCTCTTCTTTCGCATCTATATAAAAGCAAGTCAGACGGTTCCTCGAGAAAGACAGGGAAAAGCAAAGCAACACACCTGGTGCCCATCCAAACCGTTGATTAAAGAATTGCGCAGACTCCTTCTCCTTCCTCGCCCTCTCCATCTCCACCTCCCGTTGTTTTTCCACCCTCTCCAACTCCTCCTTCCTTTCCCTCTCCTTCCGTTCCCTCTCCTCTGCCTCCTTCCGCTTCTGTTCCCGCTCCCGTTCCTCCAACTCCGCCAACTCCCTCTTCCGCTTCTCCAACTCCTCCTTCTCCTTCTCAATCTCCTGCTGTATAGACACCCAAAGCGGGTGGCTATGTCGCATTTCAGAAGGAAGCTTGACAGGCAAAGACGTGCTAGTCGGAATCGCCTTCATCGGCTCCGGCTTCGGACCAACCTACATTCAAAATCAGTACCCTGTATCAAAAAGTCCCAAACCACTGACTCACCTTGACACTCCCACCCACCAAAGGCGACACATTCACACTACCACTCAACCCAGGAACACCCACTCCCAACGACGAACCAGAACCAGAACCAGAACCCGATCCAAAATCCGAATTCCCAACAGGCCCCAACAACGACGAACTCGAAGAAGCCAGCCCCTGAATCGCCGCCCCAACACCACTCGGCCCAATCTTAGGAGATCCCTGCAAACTCTTCGCCGGAACCATAGGAGAAGCATCCGCGCTCTGAGCAGAGAGCGTACCCCCTTCTTCCCGTTGCCGTTTCTTCCTTGCTGCAAAGTCCTTCAGCGACAATTTGACTTTTGGAGGGGCTGGAGGTGCTGGTGACGTTTCTGGCACTGGCGCTGGCGCCGGTGGCGGTACTGCCTCGGGTGCGGGTGCGGGTACTGGTGTTGGTATTGATACAGGTGCCGGGGAAGGTTCTCGTTCATGGTGGGGTATCGACTCGTGTGGTGGTGGAGTGTGATTTCGTGCTGGTGCGGGTTCAGAGTTGGGTGATGGAGGCAAAGGATGTGATTCTGGTTGTGGCGGGACCGGTTTAGGGGACAGAGGAGCATAAGCTGGCGACAGAGAGCGTTGTGGAGGAGATTGAGGCGTTTCGGGAGGTGGTGTAAGGGCAGGATGCGATGGTCGAGGTGGAGGTGTCACAGGCCGTTCATCATCAACCGTCATCTCATCATCATCTTGGGGTATAGGGATGAGAGGCGATGGGGTGTCAACTTGGATATGCGGTGGCGATTCTGGTGAGTCTGCTATAGGAGGTTGAGATGAAGGGACATCTGGGAGCTTTGGTTCTCGAGGTGAAGGAGGGGTGGTTACCGCTGTTGACGTTGGAGATGAATGGCGTCGAGGGGAATGTGGCGAGCGGGAGCGAGAGCGCGGTGAAACGGATGCAGGGGGTGAGTTTGCCGAGGTGGAGGAAATATCCACTTCCATTTTGTCCTCATGGCCAACTTTTGTCGGGTGTTCCTTCCGTTCGAAAGGGGCCCATGGTTGGAAAGGACTTGGGGTGAGATCGGTACGGGGAGAGACGAGCGAGAGCTGTGCAAAGTCGGCAGAGGGTGAGGTTCCGTCGAAGGAGGCGAGGTGTGCGAGATCGGAAGAGGTAGAAGGTAATGGGGGAGGCGGCATGTCACGAACTAGGAAGAATAAGCAACAAGAAATGGACCAGAAGCGTGATACGCACCATTAACCCGCATTTTAGAGCCACCCGGCGCCTCTTCGATACGAATACCCAAGCCCACGCCCGACTCCACTCCAGGATCCGTGCTACCAAGGCTAATAATGCTCGCCGCAGGACTCTGGGAAGTCCTTTTCTGCATCCTGATCTGCTGTTTCCAGCGCTTGCGCATTTTGGGGGGCATACGATCTTCGGTGATAGGTGGATCTTGATCTGGTGGGTCCGGTTCTGGGAGGGGGCAGTTGTTGTCTGAAGATGAAGACGTGCGGCTCGAGGATCTTTGCATTCGGGGAGGTGCAACAGAGGGTGTGGAGGGTGAAGTGGCTAGGAAGGGATGAGAAAGAGCAAGTTTGAGAGCGGCGGGGACTCACGAAATAGAGTAGATCTTGCAACAAGGTCGTCATGAACGAGCCCGTTAAGCCTCGCCTTTCCTTTGCCCTTGTTGGGACTGGGGGAGGAGGGTTCGACGACGAAGGTGGGGAGGGGATCGACACGCATCTGGTTGTTGTCATCCTCGCACATTTCAACGCCGCCCAGACCGCCCGCAGATGGAAGTTTTTCCCGGGTACGAAAACCTCGCTTTTTTCCAACAAGGGGACCGAGATCGACGGGGCGGGGGGAGGGGAGTTGGGAGGGATCAGCATCGACAAAGGCGGCCATCTGGTTGAGGGCGCAGTCCTTGGCCTTTGATCCACAGGCGCAGGTAGTGAAAGTGGAGGAGAGGGCGTGGAGGATATTGGACATTTGATTACGGAGGCGCTGAATTTGATGTGGGCTGTCAGAGGGAGACGGGTGGCTGAGGCATGGGTAAGACGTGGAATAGTGAGAAAAGTAGGGGGACTCACGAAAAAGTATGGGGAGCCTCGATGAGGGCAGGGAGAGAATGTACGGCGTTGCCATCGTCCCACTCCCAGCCCAATACAACTTCTTCGTTTGCCTTGAGGTCCCTGAGAGCGAACACACCAAAGGTGAGGGAACTGTGGTTGTCTCGAGGACAGAGGACGGGCCTTAGGACAGCGTTTGGCCTGCACCCGCTACGAACGAAGCGGGAGTTGTCGCCTGTAATACGGGCGTCGAGAGCGACATCGAGAGGTGGACCGATGAGATGGACGAAAGGCTTGGGCATGCCTAGGTGGGCGTAGGCGTTGAGGGGATCGGCAAGATAGGAGGAAGAGGGGGTGATGGAGGAGGTAAATGGGGCGATAAAGTGGTGAGAGGGAACGGGAGCAGCTGTGTGGACGGCGTAGGTGGGAGGTCTGACGGCTGGATTTGAAAAGAGGGAGAGTGAGGGATGGGCGAGCGCGACGGGGGGGATCTGTCTGAGGGTCGTTGGGGAAGGTTGGTGGTCTGGTGGGAGGGCGACGGGGACAGTTGGGTGGTCAGATGGGGGGTCGAGGGCCGTGATGCCTCGCCAATGGTGGGCGTGGCGGAGAAGTTTTGCGCGGGCATCTGGGTGGACAATGTCTGTGGTGATGGGGACGTATGCATGTGTGGAGGGCTCGTCGATGTCTGGGTGGTCGTCGTCATGGGAGAGGGAGGGTCGTCTGCGTCGCTTGGGCTGAGTCGGTTCTGCGATAGTGGAGGAGCGACGATGCTTGCGGTCCATGCCAGGGGACGATCGTCTACGGTGCTTGTCGAGCTCGCGGAGCTGGTCGCGGTGTCGCTGGATCCTTGTGCGCTGGAGACGCTCTGCAGCATCTCTGTCGACTGGGCGAGGGTGGCAAACCCAGCATTTCCACTCTTCGGGGACGTCAGCGTCGACAATGCCAAAGCAGGCAGCGTGGCACCAGCGGGAACAGGAGTCGCAAGCGATGGAGAAACCGTCGTCGTAGTCGAGGCCGCAGATGCAGCGTATAGCGTCCTCGTCTGCCTTGCGCTTGAGAGGGACTACACCGTCAGCCATGCCATCCCACAATCTCACAAACAACGACCTCCTCGACCGCACATAAACACTCTTATACAGCTGACTCAGCATCATCACAACCTCTAATTATTCTGTTCACGGTCATCGGACGACCACCAAAGGTATACACGTTTTCTCCATCATCGCTAAATTGTTGAAAATTCTATTTACCAGTAAAAGTAGAGGTTTCTATATTGTCAGCTACCTCTGCTGGAGGACTGAAGGAACTTGGGGATGACATAGTGCCATCCAAATAGCCCACACCCAATCCCAGATATCTCATGCACATATCACAATCAACAAATCTGGAGTATTAGAGTTTGTTCTTAATGATAAGCGACTTGTTTAGCACATACATGTTAATGTAATAATTCACCCCAGCCATCCATTTCTCTATTTGGCCTTGCCTCTGTAGGCTCTCTCCACCGTAGCAACTGCTCAGTTCGTTCCTCAACAAATGCTGGTATCAAGTAACAACCTGTGAGTACTCAACACATTGCCACTAGGAGCAATCCCTCATCCAGATAATAATGTTACCTCCTGCTTGAAATATAGCTGGAAATGGAAGTAGGTATCCGGCCTGCAGTGTCCTGAAGGTCCTCACAAACTTGTTTTGCAAAAATCAGAAAAGTTCTGGTGATTTGATTCCAAGAATGACACTAGTTGTTATGATATAAAGTTCATCATTTTTGTGAGGATCACATACATTCATAAAGAGCAAAAGTAGATCCATATACTGTACTGCACTAGATGTGTGCTTACTGTGTTTAGTGACAAATCCCCAACTCGCCAACTCCTGACTGCTCGCCGAATCCCAATCAACGAGTCACACCCAATTATTCTGCAGTCCTTTCTTGATTATTCACGTCGCCACCCAACCAAACCCAAATGTAAACACAAATCGAAACTGCATGTTGCAAACCCGTGCATCGCGGATACACACAACTACTAAACACGAGAGACAACAAAATGGCGACATATCACACACATGGACATCATTGCTATCCCAAAAAAAAACATAAACCCCAAAATCCGTCACTCTGACGGCATCGAAAAAGCCGAAATTTCCCTCCCTGCTTACAGTTTTCCTGCCCGCCAGCTGTGTCTTCGTCGCCCGGGGCTCAAGGCCAAAGCGCCAATCACCTAAAGATACCCACACCAACACCCTCCGCCTCCGCCTCCCTCGTCGTCCCAAGCGCAGCTACGGCAGCCTCCTCACATCCAAGCCACTCCAACCACTCCGCCGCATGATACACGGCCCTCCGCATCGGCCACGGCTCAAGCTCCAACACCCCACCACTACCCCCACCCTGCCTTGATCCAGATCCAGTAGTATTATGAGAAGACACCGCCGACGAAGCGGATGCAGGAGAGTGTGAATGTGAATGCGTCATCGCGTGTCCGTGACCCTGGCTTGATCCAGATCCGTGTCCTTGAGGATGTGCGAGCGCAAGTGCATGCAAGTGTCCTCCATGAGCATGATTCGGTATATGATGATGTGTAGGTGTCGTTTGCGTTGCTCCTTTATTTGATATCGACGACGATCCGAGGAGTAGTGACGATGAAAACCCGCCGGGTTGTTTCCTCGTGATCGTCCAGAACCAACTCCCAACCCTGATAACCTTGACTTGGGGGAACACTTGCTCGACGACTGTGTGTACGATCCTCGTGGAGACGGGTATATCGTTCAGGAATACGAACCGTAAATCGGGTGGTAGGCCGGGTTTCAATTGCTAGAGACAATCATGAGTAGGAACAAAGGTGGGTAGGGATGGAGAGATAGCATACCGTAAAGAATCCTACGACATCTTGGCCGATTCCGGCAGCAGGTCCAAGAGCACCGTCCAAAGCTGCACTCAACCTCTGAGCGCCGAGCTCCATGCCGAGAGATGTGACACTCCGAGGAATTAACCACCCAGCGAGACCCGGGGCAAGGTCTCTTGGATAGGTCATCCTAACCGCCTTTAGCTTACCAAGACTAGGTAAAAGACCCCATATCGAGGCATCGTAGCCAACAGCTTCCAAGTTTGCGGCGCTAATAACGCCTCCTACGCCAGCCAAAGAGGAGGGAGTGGTATCGACGACGAGTTGGAGCGTCTGCAATTGAGTACGCCCTCGGAGGAACGATGTGATCGAAGGAAACAAGTCCTTATCGATAGTTCGACGACCAAGAGCTCGGACAGTGAATGCGAAATGACGCAGGAAAGGCAATGGGTGAGGGTGAATGGGGGGTATAGGGTCCGTACGGAATTGTGTGGACAATGTTGAACTCTCAAGAAGGGTGCAATCGATTGAAAGAGATTCGAGCTGTCGACCATGGGTAATCAGTTCCGAGATTACCTGTGGTGGCATATATGGCGAACTAGATGAAACGGTAGACTGGTTGGCTGGGAAGGTTCCGGCAAAATGAATTCGAGTGAGGTTTCGTATTGATAGTGAATGGGTAGGGAACGCCCATGAAGGAGTAAAGAGGTTTATCGTACGGAGCGTTGTGCGATTAGATGAGACGACGTTTTGAAGTGATTCATAGGCTTGCGTAGAACTGTTGGTTTGCGTGGGCACTGGTGGACTTGTGTATGCAAAATGTGATATGTAACGGAAATCGAGGAAAGATAGGTCAGCAGGATAATCAGGTGACCTTGGAGGGATGTCGGTGCGGTGTGGAATCAGAAATATGTATGCACACGTACTGCAGGGATAGTCCGCGGAGACGCGGGTTTGTGGATTGAAGAATGCCGAGTACAGGTGGCAGACCTTCTGCACCCGAGGATATATGGACGTTACGAAGATTGATAAGCTTTGGAAGAGCGTTCGTGAGCATTCCTGGACAGACGAATGAGTATATGCGCGTGGGTCTTAGTCGAAGTACGCCTACCTGTCTGGAACGCGAGACCTCCATCCCTTGTGGAGGCAAATATTCGCAATGTGCGTACACAATGGGCAAATGCGGGATCCACGATTATCCGCGTGAGAATGTCTGCACTCCGTTGTGCATGGCGTGCAGCATCATCAGCTCTTGCATGAACTTCGTGGCCTCTCCAGTCGTCATCTTGATTACTATTGTATTTCAGTTCGCCGAAATGTAGATCGAGTTCTCGGAAGAGGAGCTGGGATGCGATGCGGGATATAGCGTGGGGCACGAATAAGAGGGACTTGAGATCCCGCCTGGGGAGGAAAAGGACGATTTCTCGCCATATTTCAATGGAGAAACGATCCTTGTTGATTGGAAGAGGGGAGAGCAGCTGATGAAAAAAGAGTTAGATTTGACTGGGGCCCGACTCCATAATCAGGCACCCACTTTCTCAACAGTTACAGAGCGTTGATGAAGAAGTGCCTTCGCTTCTGGGTTATCTGGCTCAGCGTCAAGCGCTGCTTGGAGATCTGTTGTCATGATATTAATGAGCGAACGATTGACGAGGTATAAGTGAAAAGGCTACGGACCTTCCTGGGCACTAAAGTGGGAGCCATTGGCGAGTCTAGCCCGTGCTCTCAGGATCCTTGCCTTTGCGATTGTCTCGGGAGCAAGCGTGGTGACCTGGAGGCAGGACTGGATTGCGTTCTCGATGACCGTTCTAGAGCGTCTGGACAACGGGCGTGGAAGTCAGTAAGCGAAAAAGGAAAAACAAGAGCAAATGGGAAGTCGGACGACAGCGCCGAGAGGCTAGACGTTTGAAGACATACCCCTCGAAATGCAGACTCTTAATGGCATAAAGGAGCAGCTCGACTTTCTGGTTGTCGGAAAGACATGACGAGACATCGCGGATGCTGGCATCGAGGATTTTCGGATTGAAGACGTCCATAGGGCCAACTGGGAGAAGGGCCTTGGGAGCACCAGTGAGGGAATGGAATGGGGAAATATATGTGCACCCACTTGAACAGGAAGACACTGGTGAGGTACACGATTAAACCTGAATCTATTGCTGTCACTGCCCCCAGGTCTAGACGAAGCCCAGAACTGCCGTCGGTATATCCCGGAACAAATACAGATCAATATCTTCTTCCCCACCATTCCCTCCAAAACACCCCGTCGTCCTGCACAACCACCACCTTCGGCATCCTCTTTATCAGCGTTCCAGCGCCATTTAGCTTCTTGCTCGGCTCCACTTTGTTGATTTTTTGCTGCTGCGTACCTTCCCATCAATGGCAACTCTAACAAATGGAGATCAGAAGCCGGGACCTGAGTGACGTACCCTTGTTCCCAAGGGTCTCACCCAGCGATAATCACCGAACCGTCTTGAAAAATCGTCAACTGCAGCCTGTTCAAACTTGGCACCAACTTCTCATTCCCAGTTTCGCAGCTGCAACGATCCCGAAAACCGGCGCTCACGCCGTGTCGTTGCGTTCAAAGGAATATCTGCAACTTCAGATAAACCTCCTTACCTCGTCTTCTGAAAGGCGCAAAAGTCATAGATCTGAATGACAGATTATACATCGGGCGCGGCGGTGTTCTTGCACCACCACACTCAAATAGTCCTGAGAACAAGGCTCGAGCGTGTCTCCTCTCAAACGAATTCTTACAACAACCTACCGCCGGTCTCGGTCCTATACTCTTCCAAACGCCCTTCCCTATATCAAACTTCCGAACCCATTTTCAGAGCTTCTTACCACATTTCCACCTTATTCAACACAATTGCCAATCAGAAACCAAGGGTTCGTACATCCCGCTCTATCCGAATGCTGATTCGCGTGAGTGTCTTCTCCTTTGACCCTTTTGTAAGTTTTGGGGTCTGTGTCAATCGCGAGCGCATAGATGCGGCCATGCTCTCCGGAATCGGAAATCTTCACCCTCACACACAAAGACTATCCTTGTGAATCCGAATCTTCTATGTCAATAACTATTCCGTTGACTGGCGAAGCTCGTTCAAATGTTCCGACCTTTTGGCAGAGGAACCCATGGAGGATTGAACAACCCGGCTAGCGCCTTAGCTCCTCAACGACTCATAACACTCCTGAACCAACATCGGATTGGAAATTTTCGCGAAAGAAGCCGACCGAGATGCATCTACTCTGCACTTGGCGTCATTCCTACCCCGCAAGGTGCCAAGTACCCTTACAGCTTGGTGTTCACACCCGCGGTACTGACCAAGTTCGAACGGCTCTGGACAAGTTGTTTGTTCTATTACTCCGCTATCAGTCGGTGAGCCCCATATAAATGCACCGAGTAACGGCGTACTTCGTATGGTGCAAGGTCTGGATCAGTCTCGTCGGGGAGTGAATGGTCACCAACGTGCATTGGTCTCCCCTCGCCTATCCTCCCTGGATGCTCCCTCTGGCTAGCAAATATATCATGGCCAGAAATTCTGTTCGAGGCTAATTCCAGCTTCCTACTTCGTTCGACGGTGCGAGTACCAGACATGTAGAACGCCGGCAAAAGTATAGGTATGCTCTCTTCGGTCCCTCTATCCCACCCTGTAAAATCGGCCTATACACTTACGACCACTGCTTCACAACAAGAATCTCAGATCACTAAAACCATACTCCCAATATGAACGCGATGCTTATATGCGTCACCATACACATGCACGCGAAGTAAGGCCTGAATGTATCTGTATCTGTATCATCGGCCCGGAACCAAGTCATGCAATGTCGAACGAACAAGAAATGTACATGACATTTCAGTGGGCAAGCTACCTCACTCATGACGCCAGATTACGTTCCTTCCTTTTCTTTAGCAAAAGGACCCTTGCCTGATGGTCTCCAGCACCACCAAGTAATCCTTACGGCTACAAACACCGAGACGTTCCACATATCCCTTTGGCATTCCTCCCAGCACAACCCCAGCTGCCCCTGATTAACCCAAAGTGATGGGCGCGACATGAGCTCAATATACACCGCGCTCCCGCGAACTCTCAGCTTAGAAGGACAACAATCTCTGGTTTCCGTGAATGGAACGAACACCCCAGATCTATGCAGTCACCGTGGATGTTCCCTATGAAGACACCCCGAAGACTCACAGTTGAGTGAATGAAGGGTGATCTGGAGGCATGTGATTTTTGTTCCCACCTGGAGCCGCGTGCCCTATGGAACTGGAAATTTCATTCCGATTACCATTTCATCCCTTCATAATCCACTTCAGCATCACCCGCCTTCCTCGCACACATGTAATCATGATGGCAAAATTATAGTGACCCGCCAATAGTCTCCAACAATACTACTTTGACATCTCTCTGTGCCGAGGCATGCATGATAGGACAGAATGATTTCCAGCAGAAAATTAAAGCACAGGTCGTTATCGTGCTCAATAACCGGTCAGGTGTTTGGATGGTGACTTGAGTAGCCGTGCCATATAGTTATCAACGCTGAGCACTTATATTTGCGTATCCTGCAGACATGTGATACTTAGTAGTGAGTAGCATTGTACATACTGATCCAATCACCACCGACGGCTTTTAAAAGGGTCCAGAATAGTGGATTGATGTCCAAAGATGTCCTCGCACCGCCCTTATCTACTCAGAACATCTTTGGGTGGGTACCGTGATCATACCATTTACTATGTTCATTGCCGCAGAGCATTTATGTTCCCTTCATGTTTACTAGTTGATTATGTACCGGGCATTACGGTTGCTGCTGCAGTCCTTCCTTTAGGAGAATGGTATTTAATGTCCTGCAGGTAATTTGATTAACTAGGGTAGAGCGATTCTCCTCCTACATGTGTATGCATCCTCATTTTGGCTTCAACAAGCCCCTGGTCTCGGTGCTCCTCAACTCCAAACTTTCACGACGTTCTACCGTTCTCACGTCGAATATTCTATTTTTAGCGCTTATTGCTGATATCTTAGCGATGAGATCTTGGGATGTGAAAGGGTGCCGCCCGTTTTCTTGATTGGCCAGGCATCTTATCCTACACATGAGTATACCATACCCTTCGGATCACTATATAGTTGGAGGCCCTAGAAGTGGTGAAGAAGCTTTGTGGGACCACCGTCTATGATGACTGACAAGATCTCTGACCTGAGTTTATGTCATGAAAGCAACAAGAAAAATGCACATCGTGAACATAAATAGAACCTTCTTATCCCAGTACCATGCTTCTCTCCAGGGTTCGAATGGATGAAAGGCGGATTGGAGCACTGTTACCCATTTATCTGACAGAGGTGAGCCGAAATCGTTACTAAACAATGTTTCTGGACGCGGGGATTAATATCCCGACCCGTGAAAGTCGTGTCTGAAAGGATACGTACGTTCTCGTTATAATACACTTACGAAGATCCTTTGGTAGCAACTCGTCAAAGTCCACAACAACACTGTGGTAACCTTGGTGCACTCCCGAGGGAAATGTAAGGCACTGAAGGTAACCATATGGTCAAGATTACGACTAGTAAGGCCGTCACTGAGGAGTGACCCGTTAGCTGTTTAACTTCCATTTCATCCTCACATCTTTTTACTCAGCCATGATCAGGTTCTTCCGAGTTCGGTAATTACTTCCACGTTGGAGTCAATGTCGAAATCCTGTGTTCCAGACTTTCACAGGAGCATCGACCTATGGGAGGTTTACTAATCAAGGGAGGTAAGTAGGTAAGCTGTGTTCGCTTCCCGTTCAGACTTTATTCATAGCTTTCAACTATTCAGATCCTAGCTGAAAGGCCGTGTCAAATGAGTGGTGATTAACTCTTATCTTATGAAATTACCAAGTGAAGTCAAGCCATTCAAAGAGAATAAGGTACTAAAATACGTAATAATATGTCGGACTGAATTATAGGGAAGAGGGTAACAACTTCCTTACCCTCGTCCTCGCTGACTTGGTGCCCCGTCTCGGGCGCTAAATTAAATCCTAATGTGATCAAGCGTTATAGTTATCCCAGCACACAAGCTTTTCTTTGACAGACTTTGCAAAGGCTGTCTTCATAGACGAAGGGAGTTCGGTCAGCGGCAAATAGAAAGCAAATGAATTGTGACGGGAATGATGCGAAGTGCCCGGGAGTTTATAGCAAATAAGTGGCCGCCCAGAGTCCCTGCACCCCCTGGAGAAGGACAACAGATTACTCCTGACCATCTAAAGAGCCTGCTGCGTCGCAGGGGCTGATAAAGCCTGACGCTGGACGTGTCCCTTTGAACGAAGAAGCGCGATGACAGGAACCCGCGCCCCTGCAAAGAAGCTTGCGCCACAAGATCCGAAGCAGGGTGAGAAAATAAGTAAATGATGAGATTGGAGATCGTGATGGCTGGGCAGGTAGTTTGGTAGCAGGACGTTGAACAGGTTGCTTTATCCACTATCGATATTACACCTTGTCTGGCGTCAGGTTGTCTAGTCCTCTGTTAGTGTACCCTACCTTTTTTCTTCAGTCGACGCACCATATCATGATACGTCCATGTATTATTCTGAACCGCCCCTAAAAGGGTTATAAGTTATATATATCGGCATTTCCGATGTTCGGAGCTTCGTCCTATTTTGGTATTCCCCGCGTCCCCTGCGAATGGGTCATGTCCCACCCTTCGTCCGAGACATGACTACACCACATGAGTGAATACTGCTTCCAACGTTCCCCATATGGCGAAAGCCCACGACCTGCGAACAGAAAAGAAATATGCTGTGCAAAGCCAGAGCTCTTATTATATACTTAGTGTGTTCTCTTCCATTTCGAGTCAATTTTTGCGAGTTTTCACATCTCATATATGAGAGACTGGCTTAGTAGTAAGGAGATATGTTGTCGAGGTGTGAACAAAACCTAGTGTTTAGGCGTGACAGGTAGGGCAAGAGGACACCTGATAAACGACGACTCGAGCGAGTGGAAATGAGATTGGAGGTCCTGACATGCAGGGTTTCCTGCGGAAAGGGAGTATGCAGGGAGGTCGCCCACTGATGCACAGTGGTCGCGTTCTGCTAAAAGGCTAATCCCCAAGGTGGTTTACTGTATAATCTGATTAAGGGGGTGAGTTGTCTATCTCATGTCTCAAGCGTAAATAGGATAGGACTCCTGAGGGTTCTGATAACGGCAGTGCATACTTATGATTGAGTGTTATGGGAATGGCACGGAAATATCAATTGTAATGATATCCTGATAATTGCGATGGTGTAATGAACGATAGGACTTTAGCACTCACGACGATTCAACAACGATTGTGGTAATTTTATAGCAGTTAAAGGGCTTTGGCGGAGGAGAGGTCGAACGGCTTGATTAAATGGCGTTCCTTTTGAGTTTTTATGGCCGACAGAAGGTGCTGATGGTTCTGAGGGCTGTGTAAAGAGTTCGATTTGGGGTGAACTGAAACGACCAATCGTTCCCGCTGGGGCTTCCTGAGCTGGATGACTGATTTGTCCAATACCAGCGTTCTTTGAGGTGGCATACGCAGAATTTTGTGTGTGACGATGCTGTATCGAAGAGGTTGGGCGCAAGGGAGAATTACGCTGGTAGGTGTCGACCTGGACAAGTGAATTGTCCAAACAATGACATGGGCGTGACTCGTCACGCTGCACAAGAACCTCCTCTGCTTGCCTTCCTCTCGCATCACACAAGTTCTTCCACCTGTCTTAGTCTCAAAACAGCACTAGCAATGCAACATATTGCCCTCAGGAGTCGAGGTGGACGACCGCATGACCAAGGTCCAAGCTTGTTCTTTGAATAGCTTCTGCGGGACTATGTTCACCAAGTTCGCCCGAACCATATGGCAATATTCACATGGCTGCTCGGCGCTTCACTCTTCTTTCATGGCAGGTCCTGAGTGTCCGTGAAGCCCCGAAAATTGGTTTCATTGGTTCATCGTAAAGGTGTTTATGGAAGGCCTCTGCGATCGTTGTTGTGTTGCATGATACCTGGCTGTGGTTTGATGAGTGAAGACGAAGGTCACCGGGACTGGATCGGAAGATGCAAGGCTTGAATAGCAACCATGCTGATGAACTAATCGCCGTCAACTCCTCGTCACATCTGCTGCAAGTTTCTTAACTCTCGATGGGCCTCCGCCGTTCGATAGATCTCCAGGACAACAGCTTCAACCTGCTCGCTGGTATCAGGGTCGGCATAGCGAAAGGCGGTCTTCGGCCAAAAATTGGAAGGCAGCTTGTTGTGTCAGATCCACCCGCCGGATGCGTTCATCAACAAGTCCAGTGTCGCGAGGGCATATAATTAGACTGAGTACTGAACGGCAGCACGGCATTAGCATCGGACCGGCGGGGTGTGGTTCATTCCCGCAGGTGATCAATTTTCTCGTCTTGATCCAATTCCCCGATCGTTTGAGCTCCTGACTGCTGCTGAAGCCGTGAATCCCGCCATTTTTCCTTGGTCAGGAAATCTGTTGTTCCGGTCTCGCGTCTACACCCAGCTCTCATCAATTCTGCTACTCAACCAAGAAACTTGATCACTCCTGCGTGACACGTATTTTTGCCTTCAAGTCTCCGCTACGTCTGTCTTTTGCTCTGCATGGTGCAAACGGAGAAACCGTTGCAATTCTCGAGCGTTACGGTTACCACAGTAACTTTTGTCGTCGCTGTTCGATGCTGAAGACTATTTAATGGCTTTCTGAGTGCATGAGGTAGCAAGCGCGGAGCAGGTCTCCCCCAAGCCGTCCTCACTTCTAATCTTCTGAACCGCTGGTTTCGGTTCTCCTAAGCCCTACTGCTCTCACCACCTCACGACTGCACAACTCCTCACGACTTTACGACTTCGGCAGCTCCTTCAGAACCTTCTAACGTTGCCATTTGCACTCACAATGGCTATTACTCAGAGACACAAAGTTGGTGTCGCTACTTCGTTCATTCGAACCTTGAATGTTGATTTTTCATTAGTCATCCTTCCTGTTCCTTTTGTCCCTACTTGATATCTTGGCCTATGCACCCGCATTGGCTATGCCATACCCTCCGGATCACGGGATCGTCCAAGTCAACCGTCTTCCTCGAAGTGGCGAAGAAGCTTTGCAGGGGTCCGTCTACCTCAACCGGCGAGGGGCGGGCAAATGCGCCGAACTGAGTGTGGATCAAGCAAAGAAGAGTACGTATCGTGGTTAACACTTGGCTACATTACTTCATCCTGATGTTTCCCTGCCAGTGCCGGGATGGGCCAAGTTGGAGAAATATGCTAAGGATACTTGGGGGGATGGCGGTTGGAACATTGTCACTAATCCGAAGGAGGTAAATAAGTCGCAACTCGTGCATTTGAACTACCTCAGAATGTGTGATATAGTACCCGGACAGGGGGGCCATGACTTGCGTTAGCGATGATCAAGTCAAGATTATTCCCAAAGGTATCCGACATCGATCACGTCCACGAAAACTCCAACCCACTTAATAACTAATCCAGGTCAACCGCAATGTCAAACCAACACTAATACACTCCACGGTAATGCAGCTGGTACAGAAGGATCAAGCACAGTTAAGATTTCTATAGGCGAGGAAACCACTTCGAGCTGGACCATTTCCAGTACGTTCCCCTTCCCCCCGGTACAGCTTGTATTGAATGGCGATCAGGCGCTTCGTCATTCGGTTATGAGGCTCACCTTAGCGTCAGCATTGGAATCCCTGATTTGTTCGGGGCGGAAGCAGAAATGTCTACTTCCACAGAATTTACCAATTCTCAAGGACAGACGTGAGCCAACTTAATGTTGATCCTTCAATGTCTCATCCAGACCTCTTTCGATTAACAGGTTCACCACCAAGACAAGCACTCTTCAAGAAAGTAGTGTCAGTGCAAAGGCCCGCGATGGATCCACTTGTGACGTTGAGGTATGCCTCGACTTCAAGGGGTACAACGAATGATCATTGACTATCCACGCAACTATCAGCTGAGTGTCAAATCCTGCCAGCAAAAGGGAAGCGGCAAAATACGCGTCGCCGCCACTGGGTGGGTTTGGTTCAATTATGAGGGCAAGGTACCCCTATTTGCACTTCATTCTGTCCGAGTGGCTTAACTTTGCCCGTTAGCGTGCACCCAAGGCGGACCCTAAAGGTGGCAAGCACTATAAATGTTCGCGCACCTCCCCCTTTTTCCGTGACATGCGGCACTGACTGCGCCGATGACAGATGCCGCAAAGATCGATGATGTCCTCACTCTCGACGAGCGATCAAGCTGGACAGAATTCAGCGGCCAGATATCGGGCGATTCTCACGGAGAATACAACCTACATTGTGCCGACACCAAGAAGGGTCCAGCCAATAAGAAACCTCAACCCGCCTCCAAACCAAAGACAAAGGATACTAAGGCTCCTCCGAAAACGTCCCCAAGCAAGAAGAAACCTGCACCCAAGCCAGCGCCTAAGCCAGCTCCTGGAAAGAAACCTGCGCCCAAGCCAGCGCCTAAACCTTCCTCGACACTTGCAAAAAAGCCCGCGCCTCCAGCTCCAAAGAAGCCCGTACCCCCAGCTCCAAAGAAGCCCGCGTCCCCGGCTCCAAAGAAGGGTGGAAAGAAATAGATAGGCGATCTGGTAAAGCACAGTTGGGTTGACAGCGTTCTCGAGCCTTGTAATGATGTAGAAGTGTTACGAGAAGAATGTCTAGCCAAGTCAATCCGAGGATTATGCAAAACATCATCTGCGTAACGATCCTAACATCATTTTAGCACCTGAAATGTACAAGGCGAGAGATAGCATGTACAATCCGAACAAGGAGTTCGCTTTTTTATCAATCATATCATAGAGGTATTAGGACACAATTCATAACCGTATTACCCCCTCCCCATAAACCAATTCACCGAAGTCTCAAGTCAATGCCAAGTTTTGGAAGTACAGAACGCACAACTGTATGGCCCAATGTCCCCTTTTCATCTTCGAACATGCCTCCCTTGATCATAGGGTCGAGGAACAATGGACCAGTCCACGTGAACCAGAGAAGGACGTACAGGTACCCGAGGATCTTTCCGTAAGTGTTTGGACTCTTGGTGCGGAATAAGCGCAGGATAAATTTTTCGCAAGCGATGGCAACAGGCTGAAGCGCGAAGAACAGAAGTGACTCGAGGCTGAAGGCGTTCAACATCATATATTCCCCAGCGGCGTGGATGACCCCAGACACGAAGAAGAGAACGAACAGGCGAAGAAGGTCGTATCCTCCGCCACGTGCACCTTTCGTCGACGGCAGAATGGTGTTGGTAATCGAGATTAGCGGCTAAATTGAAGTCAGTTGGCAGAGAATCGACATGCACGTTTGGAGGCTTACCCTCCGGATGAGTTGATGCCAAACGCGACTGCATTCCGGAGTGAGGAGGTTGCTATGTAAGGGGAGATTCCAAGAACTCAGAGAGCTGATACTCACCTCCAAAAGGCATTCACACTCCAGGCATCCCAAAGGTTTCCGAACAGGTTGGGCCATGCTTGGGGCTTCGACAGGCCGGTTGCGACAGTTGCCGTCGCACTCAGGCAGTACAACATATTCACCCTCGCATATGCAGCTGCGGCAACACCCAAGACGGCGACCGTTCTCCACCTCAAATCCGCATTTGATCCCCAAATTCCGCTTTCGAGGTGAAGGGCCGGATTGATAACGTTCAAAATATACGAAATGATCTCAATGACAGCGCAGAGGAGCACTTCTCTGAGTTGTCCGAGGAGAAATTTTGCCCGAGTGACGTCCGCGGGTGGTCGAGCCGGGAGAACGCCAGGAGATGGTTCAAACGACCAACCGTAGCCACGGGGGTTGACAAGGAGCGCAAGAGCCCAATCGACGCGTTGCTGAATAGTTTTCCCTGGACCTCCATCGCAGCCTTCTCCTTTATTCTCGGCATTCCCATTCGTCCGTTTCCTCCTAAGCTCCTTCCTGGGATCATGGAGTAACACGAAGTCGAGCGCGATGACACCTTGCGAAATCACTGCTGGGCCAATACCAAAGTCCGTTGTTCTGTCACCAGTCGAGGAACAAAACGCGATGTGGTATACGATGGCGGCTATAGGTACGAAGAACAACCGGCGAAGGATGGTAGGGAAGGAAGACGGGAAGATCAAGGTGAGAAAGACGAGGAACTGCGTAAGGAGGTGCAGGAACGGCGAATATGGACTTCGGTCCTTCATGTTGCAACCAGAGATAGGTAGAAGGTGAGGAGGGCAAGACCTGCGGTATCGCTCACCCCCCGAGCCAACGTTATTTTCTGATGGCCCTGAGACAGCAAGCTCATCACAACTGCTGAACATTCTGATCTCGCCATCACTGCTTGACGTGTTCCAAACGGATGATCATTCCCGTCCGCGATGCCCCCCAGTCCGGATTACTCGTAATGGCCTGGCTTTTCCGGTCCCAAAGTACGCCCTAGGTCTATACTGTAAAGACACCACTAGCGAACCCTCACGATGACACGAATGGAATCCTATGTAATCCAACGGGATATCACCTATTTCAGTACCTGGTCCAGCCGGACCGCCGCCGGATTCGTTCCTCCCGGTTTCCTCCACCCTCACATCGCACGCTAGAAATGGAAGCCCAGTTTCATCCTGGATGCTAATTGGCATGAGCTGGCGTGGAAGCGACAGGAGAGGATCAGGATCGAGACGGAAGCACACTGCTCGGACTTGACTATGTCATGTGTCATATTCAACCTAGGCGGAGAGGCAAAACAGAAATCGATACTACCCTTTTGTATCGAACGGGGAAACTGCCTTGGTACCGGGTTTTCGGTCTCATTCTCACTCCTTTCACTCTGATGTATAGTGGTTGGTGAATCGAAGGAGGGCTGTACTATCACTTTCTCTCCTCCAGATCCCTTTTCCCTTAAAACCCAGCGATTATCACGCAGGTAAACATTTCTCTGATGTTCAAACAGTGTTGGATGATGTGTCGAAACATAATGAGAATATGATATGTTCCCACACGGTCTCCAAGCCCTGCTGTCCAAGTTTGGATAGGTGATACCCCGCCCATCAACAGTCTTTTTGATGATATGCATGTTCCATAGTGATGCCATCGCTAGTTTCTCCGAATACAGTTGCCGAGGCCATTTGATCGTACGCAAAGCTGCAAAATATTCTAGAGAGTATAAATAACCGAACAGATTCCTTCCCGCTCCAACACCTTCAACTGGGTCCGCTATTTCCTCGCAATACACCATGGATGCTATCAATGATAGTGTACGACCCGTTGCTACTGCTAACATGGCGGCAGTAGCTGGCATGTCAATCCTATACGGTACCGCATTTTTTGCCTCTCGCGTCGTCACCTATTAACCAATCCACATAGGTGCCTAGTGCGTTATACCCTCATTCGGCGACTTCACTTTTGCTCATACCCTAGTCAGCTTGATCGTTTTCCCTGCATGCATCTACGTCTTGGTCGGACAACGTACTTCAGGCCAGCCTATCCACTGGTGGGAAACTTGTCTACTTTGGCCACGTCAAGTTGCTTGAACCGATTTCGTGTGTCTAGGGTTCTGCTCACCGCCGTATGCATTCAATTCGTTATCACAACTATGATCGTTGTTGTGCAACAGAGCATGATGTTCAAGAGCTTTGTCGCTCTTGCTGACCAACCAAATGCTCTCGTCCAAATAGTATTGTATTGGACAATCGGTTCGACAACATTCTACAAGATCTCAAATGTTTGTTCTCTTATCAACGTATGTTGTGTCCCATTGTTTGCCTTTTTGCCATCATCTCAAGCTTCATAGGTCTCAATTGGCGACGCGATCATGGTTTGGCGAGTGTGGATCTTATTCCACAACCGTGCCGCTTTAATTTGTTTACCACCTGTCCGTTCACCTCTTCATCCCTTCTCTCGCACTTGGACTCTGGCTGATCATTACATCCAGATCATCACCCTTGTCGGCAGTACAGGTAAATTAGACTCACGGCAACGCTCGAACTCTTTTCTTACCCGGACTATTTATTCAGCATGTGGAATTGTAATGGTCCACAAGATCTGGCACGGCGCGTCAGAAGAGTTTGTTCGTCATATGGCAGTCTCGGCCTGGACACTAGGAATGGCAACGCAGGCTTATTCGACTTCATTCATCGCTTGGGAAGTCTGGCGTCGAGGTGTTGTTACGACTACTTCTTTCAGTCGAAGTAGGACCTCGTACTACAAGGCAATCATAATCATGATCGTTGAGTCCGGAGCACTGTATACCGCTATCGTGCTTCCACTGACTGTAACGTTCGCTATTGGCTCAACGGTTGCTATTATCCTTGCGGGTCTCCTGGAGCCCATGGCCGTAAGTCTCGGTCATTTCTAGTACCTGCCACTTGTAGCCTCACCTTCGTACCTTTTCAGGCTCTGATTCCTGCCTCGATTGTCATTCGGGTGGGGATGCATCGTAATCGACAATTTCAGACGACTATCCCTTCTCAACTTCAGGCGGCTAATCCCAACGGAGAAAAAGGTGCTGCTACCGAGGATGCAGAGCTAGGCATCACATTTGCCAAGAGTAGTCATTCAGCTGGCGAGGAGACTTTATGACATGGATCAACGTGCCCCAACATTCCGAAGGACATCGTGCCTTGATACGTCCGAGGGGGATAGTATCAGCATGCAGGGAAATGTGTTGACTTATGTTTCTTGTTGTTCTGTGCTACGTATTCCACCCATATTCAGGGTGAGTGTGGCGTTGTAATTTATAGAATATATTCTACATTTTGTGTAAGAAGAATAAAATTCTCTTGTATCACATGAACATGGAGTGAATATTCTTGTAATGATGTTCGTAGCGAGAGACCTATGACCCTACAATTACAAACCCGGACAAATCAGCAGGAGCTCACAGTTGGGCTGCATGCCTTATCACGGGAGCCCTCAAATTTTCCTATCATTACATGACGCATTAGATCTGTAGGCATCCTGATATCTACGTCCAATGATAACGTAATGGGCATCGAGAAAGCTAATTTTCCAAATCCTTTCCAAATCGACCAGGACATAATGTCCCCAGAGCCTAGCCGGACAACGGAAAGGATATCTCAACAATGCTCAAGGTGGTCCCATGTAGACAAAACTTGACATTGTACTCATTTGACTTCAATCCTAGCTTGGGAGATTGGGCAACGAAATATTGTTATCACTTGAAGCAGTCGGAATAGTGTCTCGTACTACGGGCAATCGTGGATATAGTCATCGAACATGCGATCGTATATGTAGTATTTGTGTTACAAGGTCTTACCGTCACAGTTGCAGCTGGATTAACGAGCACGAGGATCGGCTGTGCTCCTTGAGCCAATGGGAGTGAGTCGTTCGTCCTCTTCTGACTGCGAGAGTTTTGTTAATAGGTCACTGCCTATGATGATAGGTGTTAATTCCTGCCACAGTCACCATGTTGAACGCAACCGGCAACTTCAAAAAACGGTTCTTTCTCAAGCACAAGTAATGAGTTCCGACAGTGACTCCAACACAACGAAAGGGTACGCTGGAATTGAGGATGTGGGTATAAGGATCACCTTTGCCAGAGACGTACTTGAGGATGAGACTGAACAATGTAGTGCGATGTTAGCTAGAACTGGGACTTCGTACGGTTGGACAAGGGATACAACGTCATGACATCGGTGGCGTAGTTTATAATGGATCACCATGCAGCATACCTAGAGACCCCATTCCTGAAGCTTCTTATCTACACATTTAGCACCTTCTTCCCAAGGCGCGTCCAGCATGAGACGATGGCCTATTTGATCGTAGTCATGAGAAAGCGGATCCAAGTCTGATACAGAAGCGAAACAAACCAGCGCGTTCGATCAAATCCAGCCCACACCCATACGCATTCTGCGCACGGCGCATGATATCTGGTGACATCAAAGCGTCCTATTTGCCAGCGATCAAATGAATCCGTTGAGTCTGCACCGTCCCTTTCGCAAACGTCAAATTCTGTAGGATGCGCTGGGTATTAATAAACGGGAGTATCATTCCACTGGGCCAGACGACACTTTCTTCCTTGGTCATTTGCTGCATATAACCTTCGGGTACGGTGTCGCTATCGTTGTGTGATGCTTTCTGAGAATGATGAAGCAAGTGGTTGTAATATTCACCGAAGAATGCACGGCTTGCGAGCTGGGTGTTGAGAGGAGACGATAGGGATCGAGCATCAAGTGGAAGACGAGTCAGGGGTCAAGGAAGAACCAATTGAGATATCTATTAATACCGTGTTGATAGTGGTTGGTTATGGTCAGGGACGAAGAAAGCAATGCACACCGCAAGTCCACCTTGCGGAGGGAACGGATCAACACCGATCATGCCACTGATCCAGTTCTGATTGCGTAGCGGGGTACCGTGTACGTCAACTGTGTATTGAGTGAGACCCCCTCCTCCGGAATGGCCAATTAACATGGGTGGGAGACTAGAATGCTCATTATTTGAGGCGATGTATTCGAGGACGGCGAGGACATCTCTAACAAAGTAAGATTTCGATCGCAAGGTGTAAAAGGATGGATGAGTCGAGTAGCCATGTCCTTGGTATGCATCAGATGTGAAAGAGAGTTTTTACATATAGGGAAAGCGTAACTTACCGGAAAGCGAAAGAGTGTATACCGTGCGGCCCTTGCCTGCAAGGTAAGGAATCCAGTTTTTCCAACAGAATGTGCTTCCGTATCCTCCATGGACGAACAACAGCGGCGCTAAGTCCCTGTCTTCTCCAGTAGCAGGTCTCGGAATCAGCAATTCCAGGGAGCCTTTTCCATTTCCCACCATGACATAGACCCGTTCGATGCCCTGAGGTAGGGCTGGAAGTTGAGGGAACTTTTTAGGGTGCGGGACAAAGGGAAGTGCAGAAATAATGGAGAACAAGATCGAGTATTTTAGAGATTGTGGGATGTCGGTGAATAGTTGGGAGAGTTGAGTCAAAGTTTGTATCACTCTGTCCATGACTCTGCTTTCAATGGGTTGGGCAACTGGGAAGCCTGGGCTCGATGCCGGGATGGGTACCTTTATATGGTTTGCATGTCGTAAGCTGAAGCTCATCATTTCATTTAAGTAGTTCACTGTCCCCTGCTGTCGAGGGCCAGCGAATATCGGATCGAGTTCCTGTGCGGCAACACTGATGGAATCTTGCTGAGTAGATGTTGAATCTCCAAGTCTGAGGGCCAAAACGAATCATCATTTAGCTGAGTGAAAGGCGTGTTTCATACTGCACGTTTGGATGAACCGAAGCTGTGGTCCAGTCGACCAGAATGTTCCTAAAAATGTGTTTTTTCTTCAATATTATTATTCCCAGTCTTTGGTATTCCAGTTTCCAGTCGTGTTCCATGGATCTGCAATTTTGCAGGTCTCCGTTGATGACAGTACGTTACTTGAAGCCAGGAAACCTCCTACCCATTTCACGTTGGGAAACGAGTAGGTTTCCAGTCACTTTTGAGTTTAAAGCTGTTACGCTGATTAGCTTCGGCAATAAATACATTACATACTATAAATAACCCCTATCGATTTAAAAAAATAAATAAATAAATAAATAACCCCTAATTCACTATCTCAAAGACATCATATTTCTCATTAAAAACATACACTCTAAATTTTATCTATCACTTGTTAGCAACAACCTCACACTTTCCAAGGTCTTTTGAAACCTGTATCTTGAGTAGACAGAAAGTTGAATTTTCCACTACTTGTCACACTCTGCCACCAGACAATGCCGAGTCGGAGTACAAATAAACTACTGCTTACTTCGTCGAATACTACACCAGACTAACCGAATGTGCAACTCTCATATGAGACAAAGGGCGATCAATGATTAATGATCCTACGAGCAGAGTTATGCTTGGCTTGTTCCGGCCGCCCTGTCACAGTGGTGACCAGTGAACCCGTGAACCAAGGGTGAATAATTCTGACATAACCCATAGTTCTTCCTGGGGACGATTTTCGTGCTTTAGTCCTCTCTTATAACCCATACACTCTCGTACCCCATAGCCTGAACACGGGACCAAGTGTTACCAGTTATGAGAGAGTTGACTATAGTATCTGCTCGGAGTTCCCTTGACGCACGAGCATTACTAGATTGCTGGGGATCCACACTCTATATGACCTGCATGATTCGCTTGACGTCCACCATTATTGAAGTATGTACTAGAAGTGTTGACTTCATCTCCAAGGGCCCTTGCTTAGCAGTGTTTTGTTAAATTGTTATGGTCACATGACAGAGATAAGATAAAAGAGTATTTGTATTTGTGCACGCGATGAGGCAGATTGATGCCAAGAAAAGGGTCAGGATTGACAGATGATCAACAACTGCCGTCGCACCCATAATGTTGCTGCTCAATGTTTCAAGTACCAGCAAATCATCTTCACCGCTTAAGGGCACTTCCATAAATACTGCTTCTTCAATAGAGACTTTTACCCCACATTCTCTAATGGATGCCCTTAATAATAGTCTACGGCCAGTAGCGGCTGCCAATATGGCATCCACTGCATGTATGTCAATCCTGTATGGTATGTTGTCACTCCTGTTCTCCGGTACTCCTAGCTCATGGGCACTTCCTGCAGGTGCATAGTATGTAATGATTGGCCTGTATGCAACCATTCCAAATCTTATAATCCGTTCAGCATGCTTGTTTTCCCTGTGTGTCTCTATGTTCTCTTAGGACAGCAAGCACCAGGTCAGCCTATCAGCTGGTACGTCCTCCAAGACGTTCGTCCTTGCCGAAAGCCTGCTCAATTTCTATTTAGGGTCTTGATCACAGCAGTAGCATTGCAATTTATCGTCACCACGATGAACCTTGTTGCAAACCATATCACAATGTTCAACAGTTTCGTCGCCCTTGCAGATCGGCCAAATGCTCTCATGGAAATCGTGCTATATTGGACATTGAAGGTTCCAACCCCCGTCAAGATTTCACAAGTATGCAGTGTCATGAATGTCAGTCACGAACCCTGGGACGTGTGGGTCATTCGCTCAGAATAACGATTCATGGATGGCACTTGGTGATGTGATCCTTGTGTGGCGAGTGTGGATTTTATTCCATGGTCGCGCTCTATCTTTTTGTTTGCTACCGGTCAGTGCATCGCCGCTCACAAATTTTCGGCTAAAACTTTTGATTAGATTCTCACTCTGGTCGGCAGTACAGTCTGTGGCATTGCCCTTGTTCACGGAATCTGGCACAGCGCATCCCAAAATTTCTTCCGCTATATGGCCCTCGCAGCGTGGACACTGACTCTAACAACCCAGGCATACTCCACCTCCTTGATCGCCTTCGAGATCTGGCGTCGAGGTATCCTCAATACCTCTGCGGGTCGGAGTGCCACTTCCTACTACAAGGCAATCATGGTTATGATCATCGAATCAGGCGCCATCTATACTGCGGTGGTACTACCACTCACTGTTACATATATGATCGGAACATCTGCTGCAGTTGGATCATCTGCAGCAATAATTCTTGCTGGAGCGCTAGGGCCAATTTCGGTAAGCTGCCCCGCAAGTCGCTGGCTCTCGGGTTACAGTTAATGATCCCTTTGCATTTGGAAGGCTACAATTCCTGCATCGATAGCGATACGAGTCAGCATGAACCGGAATCGCCAGTTCCAGACTACGACGCTGTCGCAGGTGGCCACCAACGTAAACACAGGAAAACCGATAGAAGGAGATACAGGCATAGGGATTTCTTTTGCAAAAAGCCAACACTCTACGACCATGGACCGAGAGTCAATATGAGGTTCCTTTATCCACCTCGTTGGGCAATGGCACAATATCATAATACATATATCTTTTCCATGGATTTCTCCGACGTCACTTCCTCATGTGACATTTTCTCAGCGCTGAAAACCCGTCTTGACTGCCGTCCTGACTAGGAGCTTGCCGGAACACAAAAACGGTGATGCACTCAATCTGCTGGACGATTTGGTGGGCCGTCTGTGACTAGACACGTTCCACGCATCGCCTCGAAGGGAATGAGCCTCGACCCACCTGAAATGTCTTTCTTTTAGACTTGGGTGTACAACAGACATATACTCAACCAGGTACACACGACTTATAAGTTAGTTTGTTAGATCTCGTATTGAATTCTTTGCTACAATTATAAGGTCTAAGAGAGAGGTTGAGCTGGGCCCGACATTCAGGGACCAACTCGAAAAGCACGATAGTTGTCATCGAAGTAGTCATGACATCACGCTAACGAAAGGAGTGTTTAATTCCGAAGTCCAAGTGATACTCCTGTTATCCCGAGACCCTCATGCTCGGTTGACACCGCACCCCAAATGTGACGACCTCTGCATGTTGTCATTTAGGAACGTGGGCGCGAGCAACTGGTCTTGGACACTTGGAAGGCCGTCAGCGATGGTCTGTTTGCTTTCGGGGACTTCAATCTCGAGTATAAGTCTTGAATTAATCACTAGATGCGCCTATCGACAGTACGACAGATGATGAAACGTGCCATTTGGGGACCAAAGGTTTGGATTCAACGCATATAAAGCAAGTTTCGGTGGACTTTTTCAAACCAGTAGGGCGCATTGCGTTGGTATCTCACGACGGAGTTTGTCCAATCTAGTAGCTAGTTCCTCGGTCGTTGACGTTCTGGTGCCAGCATCGATGGCACGCCTGCCAAGCACGATGAGTTTGGACTTATGAGGACGCCAAAAAGGAAGCAAAACAGTACGCGAGGCTTGTGCCGAGGCGTCCTTTGGGGTAGTCATGTCCCAAGTGGGATTATCTACTTATCATGTCCGGTTCCAAGTTTCTTTTCACACTCCTGTTCACTCTACTCCAATGGCCAATATCTTCCTGTCAAGACTAGTAAAGTCCGGATCTTCGATGGACACGACTTAGGGAGCTTGGGACGGCCCTGTCCACGAAATATTGGTTGTATTATAGGTTGAAAACAGCAACGGAAGTGCATGGACGTCGGAAGCCGACTGCAAATAAACAAAACTAAACAAGTAGTAGTACGCGCCTAGAGAGCAGCTAGGTGCTGCGTAATGACGTCTTTGACGCGAGGGTCCACTTTCTCAAGAATGGAAATGAGGTCGTTCTAATGCATCCAAATCAGCTGTAGATCCGGAAACCGCTATTGCGCGTTGCATGACATACCCATAGCTTGTCCTCTCGCTTCTTTCCTTCCTCACCAAGTACGAAATCCGCAGGTTCATTAATTTGCGCAAGGTTGATATATGCACCTCTGAGATCGTCTAGCGACTCCTCTTCGGCTTTGGGAGTACCAACAGCAGCCCAAACGAGTTGGCGGCTGCCCTGCTCAGCTGTTCGCGCCAGCAGCTTGCGGAACAACCACACCAGAGGATTCGACATCTCCCGCAGAAGTTCAGAGTAGCAAAGCCCTGGGTTAACGGTGTTAACAATGACGGGTTGGTTCTTGAGGTGGTTGCTAAGGGTACGAGCGAAGAATACATTGAGGACTAGTATGAAAGAGCTGACGTCAGAACGGGAAAGGAATGGGTAGATCCAATGACTCAGATATAACGTACGTTTGGAGTCGACATAGCGCGTTTTCATGATTCTGAAGAGAAGTCAGCTTTCTGGGAATGCCGATACGTTTTGCTTACTCACTGGGGTGTGCAGTATTCTTTGCTCCCTAGAATCTCGAACGCATTTGGACTGTCGAATACCTTGTCCTCAAATCGTGCCCAGTAGTGAACTTCGCTGGAGACAATGACAATTCTAGGGGTGGTATGGTATGTCTTGGCCGTTTCAAGCGTCCGAGGGAGCAAGAGCAGCGCCAGTAGCGACAGTGAAAGATCGTTAACTTGAAGCCTAGGAAGCATTGAGTATTAGGAAGCCAAAACATGACTGCATAAATATTCATACCCTGTCTCCCATCCGTCTTTCGTTGCAGTGTACTTCTCGGAAGAAATCGCGGCATTCAACATAAGGATGTCCAACCTCTCTAAGTCCCTCAAGGCTCGATCCACAAATGTTCTCACTGACGAAAATTCAGCGAGATCAACCATCCAAAGTTCCGCTTTGGAGTATCCCGTCGCCTGCTTCAAACCTGTCGTCCAATCGCAGATATTAACGATGCAATTCATGGCAAAAAGACGGTGATAGACTCACGTTCAACGGCCGCTTCGCCCTTCTCCCGACTTCGACACGCGAGTATCAACCTGCCCGCATCCATTCTTGCAAAATGTTGGGCTGCCTCAAAGCCTATACCTGTGTTGGCGCCAGCGACGACAACGGTTTTGCCCTTCAAATTGGCATTGACCACAGGGGGGACCGTTGTATATTGGTCACGTATAAACCCTAAGAGTGATTTTCTTGCCATAGTCACGGAGATGGGTTTTGACCGAGGATTATGTGGATATTCTCTGGGTCGTGGGTTGGCAATGCGGGAGGCTTATATATATACCTCGGATCCCCAGCCATATCCTCACTCGACCATAGGAGGAAGAGATAGAGAACTTTTCTCCCGGTGAGCAAGGAACGGAGGGATATTAACAGCACACTTGTCAGTCTCAAGGGAGATACCGAACTCAGGATTTCAAAGAGGATGTTGCCAAGTATACGCGTCCAGACGGCTTCGCTTTGTGAATGTTCGGCAAGGTAAATGGTGCCATGGACGCGCCAGCATCTTGTTTCGGCGGGAAAGGTAAGGTTTTGGCGATACTAGGAGAACGATGCCCGTGGCAATGATAGTTGGAAGAAGTTAGCTGAGTGAGCCGGTGCGGTGCGTAGCCATTTCACAGGTCATAATCAGGTGATGCAGGGTAATCAATTCTCCCAGCCGGGCCGCCCGGGTCAGCGGCACGTTCCCAACTAAGCTCGTACACCTTGTTCGTTTGATTCCTTTGTCCATGTGGCTTGCAGAGGGCCTGTAGGTGGTGATGAGGATTACGGAGTCTGTCAGAAGAGGTAGTATGCGGTAGGGCTATGACAATCACCTGCATCATGGGAGCTCAGCTTATGACAATATCTGATATTACTATACATGCCCCATGCCAGTTCTCAGTGAACGCTTTTAATACTTGAGTATACAGCCCTTCAAACCAGGCGAGGAACTGACTGGTGGAGGAGAGATGTACTCGGTGGCATGCACAGCTCGGACGCTAGCCCCAAGCGCCAGTCCCTTTTACGAGTGGTTCGGCTGTATTTGCTCTTGATCGAAACGTACAGGAGCTCAATCCATGAACTACGGATTCGATAATGCGGAAGACAGGTGTTGTATGAAGATAAAGTGCCAGTCTACACATGCGAGAAGGATGATGAGAAGCTGGATGATGCATCGCTATAGCAGACTCGAAGTTGGTGCCATATAATCTCTTACACATTTCGAGGCGGCTGATAGTCCAAGAGATGAACTGGGAGGTACTGAGAATTTCGATACGTGCTGGCACAAACTTAATACCTTGGGAGCTGGACATCGAAGCTTCAGTGCTCGGCTTCAGTCATAATGTAATTGCATTACAAGTCCAGAGTGCTCAAACAAATTGGCAATCCAATAAACAGACCTCATCAATTTCTGGTGTTTATGCTAAGTACATGCGCACAACTGACTTACTCTCTCCTGATAGCACATGCCGAACCTCACTAACTACCTCCAAGCACTCTTGATCATATCTGCAGCTCTTTCTGCAATAATATATACAGGGACCTGCGTATGGGCACAAGGGACGAATGGCTGCCAGTCCTTCCAAGTCAGCTTCCAAGGGTATCACTGCAACATAAAGTGCATACCATAACAGACGCATCAACAACTCTCAATCCCGATACCTTTTTTACCAACAGGTCCGGATCGACTACACCCCAGCTTGCATCCTTAGATGACATCGCGGCGGTCCCTACGGGGTGTAGACCTGATTCTGCGCTGTTTCTGATGATGTCGTCGATCTCCTCATCAGTGGTTGCGTTGGCCAAGGGACCCAGAACGCCCGTTATAACGTTCTTCCAGACGGGCGCTTTGCTGAAACTCATCATTTGTTTGATCCCTTCGCGAGTAGCGGGGAGATCAAACTCGGAGGTATAAAAGCCTGGATCAATCAGGGGATCATCGAAAGGATTGCTCGACCCGATTGTCACGGAACCACCTGTGTTGTCGGGAGGTTAGATACCTTTGCGTTCGAAGCTCAATGAAGTCTTACGGGAATCAGGGCTGACCAGGATGATAACGCCGCCGTACATCCCAGCAAGAGCCTATAAACAGGCGTGAACTTTGGTTATTGATGCAGTTAGTGGGATCACTTACGCCAAGGATGAACTCAATGTGCGCAGAATTGCGTCCCGAAGACGGGTCACCGAGCCTCTTGATGGCGGGCGAATCGTCCGGCAAACGCGTCCACGCGATGTGGTTGATCGGTACACTCTGAACGTAAGGTCCAGTCCTGTTGGTGTTCCAGAGCTCTAGTGCTTGTGCTTGCAGTGCGGGATCAGAAGTCAAACTGTCAAAGTTCATCCTCCATCAGATTGCGGGTCAACGATATATGTCTGGATCTCACTTTTGCCATGGACCCAGATCAATAGAGTTTGGCGCCAGGCCAAATGCAATCAAAAGAACTGCATGATCCGTAAGGTTTCTCCCAACGCTTGGGTTGTGCAGTACGAGCGATATGTTGAGTGCTTTCAACTCATCCTTATCACCAATACCGGAATGCAGGAGAATGTGCGGAGTGCCGATCGACCCTCCCGCCAAGATAACCTCTTTGGAGGCAGTAAGGAGGACAGTGTCCGAGGAGTCGGGGGAGCGAATTTCGACAGTGCGGATGGTCAAATCCTTCGTTCCAGAGGTTTTGAGGACACGGGTGACGCGAGTATTGACGACGATATGCAGGTTCTTGCGAGACTTGGTATGGGTGTCAAGATAGGACGTTGCAGCACTACTACGCGTTCCGTCGTGGCCAATTGTGGACTGCAGCCAGCCTGGTAGAATACTCCGGTTCAGTTTCTGTGGTGCATCAACTCAGGCGACAAACCTAGTCCGAGCGGTGTACCAGAATTCATATCTAAATTGAATTTGAAATCACCGCCCAACTCCTTGCTTGCCTGCAATGTGGCTGCATTGACAGCAGGAGAAGGAAAGCCTGGGAGGGTCACAGGCACCTTTCCTGTAAAACTGTGTACCGCGGGATCGAATTGACCTTCAGTGTCATGATTATCGACAGGGGCTTCAAATTTCTCGTTCTGAGACCATCACCAGTCCATTTAGTATCAACGACATCGAGCGGAGAATACTCGTTACCCTCTTAATATAGGGCTGGAGCTCATCCCAGCTCCACCCCGGATCTTGGGTGATCTTCGCAAAGCGATCAAAATCAGAGGTCGATCCGCGAGTGTAGACCATGCCGTCTGATGTGATCCAGTCCTGATGTATCAATCCACGCACTCGCATTCCATGGTTGTTACTCACTGACGGAGCTAGAACCACCAAGAATGTGGCCACGCTGGAGGCTGACGGAGCGGCCGTTGAGGCCTTTCTGTGGTATAGTCGTGAAGTTCCAGTCAAGGCGGGTCTTTGCGATACGCCCTTGGAGCCCAGGGACTATGGACTCCATAACGCCTTCGTTTCTGTGAAGCATGGGTTAGAGCATGGCATGATTAAATTGAGAAGGAACGCACGTTGGTCCGGCTTCGATGACAAGGACATTGAAGCGCGGGTTTTCTGTTAACCTACTCGCCAAGACTGATCCTGCTGTACCACCTGCAAGCCAATGACCATTTGTCAAACGGCTATCAAGACAGTCAATAAAGACGAGTACCTCCGACAATGATGAAGTCCCATTTGAGTTTGGGTACATCCTTGATGGTGTCGTAGGTCGTACATAGACCGAGAGAGGCGAAACTTGCAATAACCAGTAAGTTGAGAATCATCTTGCAGGGAGCAAGAAACAACTACGCGAGCCAAGAATTCCCTATAGACGCTTTTATATTTCTGCCACGCATGTCATGTGTCCCTTAGGGTTTCGTATTTGCTAGATTTGACCATGAGTCAGCTGAGTTAAGACTGAAAAACATCGCGTTCGAAACAATGTCGTTCAAGGCAGGGTTTGGTTTTCCATTCTAGGTACAGGTGTCGGGCGCGGGCCCTCCGCGGAAACGTTGCCTGGCAGTGAGGTACGTAGTTCTGCCGTCATTTTTACCCTTAGGCATGAAATAAGTTTACTGCGCAGGTTTCAGTCATCGCAATGGGGAATGACCAGACAGAAAGGAATGGAGCAGTTGTATCTTCTCAATATGTAAAAAGACTTCCAAACTCAAAAGTCGTCTCACTCCGAAAAAAAAAGCTCATCCTTGGCAAAAAAACCGAATCATCTTGAGGCTAGCAGTTACGCGTTCTCGAGTGCCGAGGCGGCTGATGCCTAATTTCAGTACTTCAATGCGGACCGCTTCGGTGCTTCTTGTTCACAGGGCGGCGATTTGGCCACCCCGAACAGCTTCGGCATTGCTGCGCAAAACCCTTATGATCAATAAGACACGATTGCAGCTAGAGGGCAACGCTATTTAAGTTGAAATCATTGGCGATGTGCTTCTGGGGTGAGAAAACCTCCGGGCAAGGAGCTTAAAGTAGAAACTATTAGATACCTGTCGACTTGAGACATGTTCAGTTCAAGTGTGCGTGGTATATCTAACAGTTTGTGCTAATCGAGTAGACGGTGGTAGCGACGACGGCCAGTGTTTCGCTGCTGCTTCCTGCTTGTGGTGATCAAAGCCAACTGCTTCTCCGCCCTCAGCCAACTCCTCAAGGCTGTCAATGGATTATGTCGAACCGCGATCATGGGTGTTGACACACAACAACGAAACTAGATCTAGGGGTGCGGACTGGGATGGACTGGGACTACTATGGATGACCCCCGGTTCTCTGAGATTGGTGATCTGCAAAGCGGCGAGGCACGAGGAAAGCGCGCAGAGTGTGGTCTTTATGAGCAGACGTCAGAGTCACACTCTAAGCAGCCTCTCTTTCCTCCTCCACCTCGACCGACTCGAGGTGCGGCACGCTGGCCTCGCCAGCTCTCGTTTTGCTCCCACCCACTGCACCCAATGACTGCACCGAGTTGTCTATGCAGTACCCGTGAACGTTTCCGAGTGGACCTACCCACCCAATCGCGACACGCTCGACTCCAGCTTCACGCTGCCAGGCAGGGGCCTTCGCCCTCTATCTTTCTAAGACCTCACTTCCCGTGTCCATTGATACTACGTATATTAATTTTCTCCTTCCCTTAACTGTGACGCTGTGCAGTGAAGAAAGACCCCGGGTCGCCGGTCACCACTGTGGCAGGGCAGCCGAGGCAAGCCGAATATGGCTCCGACCATAGAATCATTGATCTCTTACACAGGAAATGGAGGTCCCGGAGAGCGCAACCAACCTGAGCTGCACGTAGTTGAATGCAAGCTGAACTTGGAATGAAACTGAACCTCATGGATATGCCAGCGCTCGTGAACCAAGGTCGAGTAGGCTTGTAAAATGAAGGAAGGGCCGTATGATGGGCGGTTGAGCAGTCCAACTTCAATTTCCGACTCCTTAGACTCTTCTATACACTTTGACGAACGCGTCCAGCGTCCACAAGGCCATAAAGCCGCAAGACGGACGAATGGTGAATTTATTTGAGGAAGGTTTGACCGTTGGACACACCTATCGAGAATAGGGAAGATAATACAACGTGCCTGACTCCCAAGATTCAGCTTTAAGGAATATTAACGCGCAGCTCTTCGATCCTTTCCCAACCAACAAGACAGGGTGCATCGGATTACTATCCCGAAGTTCGTTTAATTTGGCAACCAATTCTTGGATTGGTTGTACATCGCTAGGCAAGCACCTCGAGCTCGAGTAAAAAGACTATTCAGACGGGCGAACGTCAAACCGGATGGCAGGAGAGACAAGGAACAGAAAATCGGCCAACGATACTTACCTCGAGAGGTACGTTGGTATAAGCAATGCCCCACAGCGAAAAGTTTAAACAGGTCACGCTAAGAGGCTCTGTCGCACCACTAGACTCGGTTTCAGCACGCCTCCAGCGTAGTTTAAGCGCTAATCGTTCTTTCGAAATACAACCAAATTCCAGATTTCCAAGGAATGCCTCTTGTAGGAGACTCGATTGCACAAGTATTGGGGGAGTCTATCACACGTCAGCGTGCTTTTGAGAAATGCTGATCAGTAGGGCCTACATTGCTTATCAGCCACACAGCGAAGTCTATAATGCCCTCGCAGGATAATGCTGATGGCATGAAAATGATTCTACTAAAGTCCATCTTTTCGAAGACACTTTGAAGCTCTAGGGGTGTCAGAGATATTTGCCAATGCGGCAAATGCGGCCCATGCCGAGAGAATTGGCACTTAGGCGTAAGGAGGTGCGTAAGGTCATATAACGCGTCTTCCCACAAAAGATTTAAGATGGTTTCTGTAGGATAGCTTCCGGTGTTCCAAGCCAAACTAATCTGAGGATGAAGGAGAGAACCTTATCACATGTCACTATTTCAGATGCACTCCATGAGAATGTGCAGAACTCACTGGATGTATCTTGCGCCTGTAACATTGCAAAATAGCCCCACCACAGCTTCGTATTAATAGTCAAAATCAATTGCATATTCTCCCGATTTTGATACATCACGCAGGTAATCAGCAAATGAAGCGTGGTAAAACCGGATGTCTTGACGGCCTGAGTCCTCGGGCGGTGGGACTTTGATCACTGAATGAAGCTTGCGCAGAGCCGAGTAGACAGTATGCTGTTGTAGACCGAATAAGGTGGCATTGAAGACGAGTGGAATTTCATCGACGTCTTCATCAGGACCAACTAAGGGGGTTTTCATTGCGCAACCCAGAAGCAGTTTTAAAGTTGGCAGCAGACTCTTGGGCACATTATCAAGGATCGTAGTGTAGAGCACGTGCAGAGTCGAAAGTGGATTTACTTGGGGGTTTTCAGTCAAGGGGAGAGCGACTATGATGGCGAGTTGAGAGATCGGATTGCAAAGGTGCGGGTCGTCGACAAATCGGATGACTGTCGAAGCAAAGACAAACAATCCCAAAGCTGATCTCCAAACCCTGGTGATATCACGTTCTGTAGGCCAGGGAGTATTACCCGGTATGATGTCTCTATATTTGTAGCGGATTTCCTCGAATTTGGCCCGTAGATATTGCTCAACGTCCCGGCATGCTTGGTCGGAATTCGCGGGAACGTTGAGTGCCCAAAAGGTACCAATGACGTCGTCGGAGTTAAATGCGAGGCTCAGGTGAGCTTCGGGGCGACTTGCGATAATCCAAACCAGTGGGGCCTCGGGGTATCGTAACGAGAAACGGCTAACGAGCTTGACTATGAGAACTTGCGTGTCCTCGCCATCGCATTCATCCAATCCATCCAACAGGATGGCCCAACCTCTCGACTCCGGCATCAACCAGAGGGTGGTGAAAGGCTCAACGATGAGAACCCTAAAATGATGCTCCATACCCTTCTCCAACAACTTTCGATCGTCGGTCATCTTGCGTCTGAGATATTCTCGATAAGGTGGAATCCTCACGGCCAGCTGGTAAGCGATTGTGGGGAAGACGATGGCGGGATCCTTGCATTTATTTGATCTCGAGAAGAATAGGGTTGCGCCCAATTTCGGCGTTGTTGACGGATCCTCTGCGAGTGTTTGAACGATTGCGGATTTCCCAACTCCAGCCGGACCATTCAGCCACAATAGCTGGTGGGTACGCTGAGCGTTATCGATCCAGTTGTGAAGGTCGTCCAGAATCTCCATTCGGGTACCTGGGTGACAACGAGGAGGGGGATCACGAAGAAAAGAGTCGAATTCTACACCAGGCATCGTAGACTTTGCAAGCCATTGCAAGACTGGAGACAGTGTTAGAGAGCATTATTCAAATATAAACTACACCATACCTTTTTTCTTTCTTCTCAGTGATGCTGTACATGACCGGCTGGTTTAAGACAAGATGATGGGAATTGTTAAAGAATCCCTGTGTGTCGACCATCGTTTGGTCGGGTCCTTGAACCTCTAGTCAATGCTTTCAAAGATTGTAGCAGTACAACCAGTACAAACTAGTGCTGGGGCTTCGGGAATGAACAGGGGGAGGAATTATTTGTCCTTGGGTTCCGGCATAAGCTATAATCCTAAACTCGTATAGGGGAGAAGAGTACCTACTTGGTGATGCTTCCGATTATATTCCCCTTGACGGGCCGTCCTCTGCAGACACACTCGACTCGGTTTCATTTGTCTGAGTCCCTGTAGACGAGCGTCTACCACCCGGTCTTTCAGTTCTTCCTCTGGGGGCAGAATGTCCACAGGAACGAACCCACATCGCACCGAGTTCATGGAGAAACCAACCTGCTAATACCGCGATAATGAGTGCAAGCGAGTCCATGTGGGGAGGATACAAGAGCATGAAGGCAGCGTGCTAGCTGTTAAACACAGCCTATTACATTGTTCCCACAAGAACAGACCACATAACCTGTGGCGTGCTTGATCCTCAGAACGTTAAATTTGGTCCATCGATTGGCGACGACGGACTTCACGAGGGACAAGATGATTATTCAAGTAACAAGCGCCGTATTACAAATCACTTGTTCCTCCAGTGTCCTACAACAGCATCGGAAGAGGCACGTGGATGAATGTTATATGAGCGCTATATGATAGTGGTGAGATCGGTGAGATTGGTGAGATATGGTGTTGTCGTCAAAGGCATACAAAAGAAGACACTTCCCGAGTCTGACTACGAGAGGGACTAATGAGACATCACAAATCAACTGTCCCAATTGTGTGATGTCTTCGGACTGGGTTGCAGGTCTTCGTTGCACAAATTGCCGGCCTCACAAGCTTCACATTCATCATTTGTGGTACGCCCACTCCGCCGATTTTCGCATCCAACAAAGGGATTAAAACTGATTACAATCACGCCAGAAAAACATGTAGAAAGCATCATAAATCAACAATACAACAAGTTACGAAAGCAGGACCCAATCTACATCTACAATCACGCCCTGTATGCATTTACTTGAACTGCAGCATATAGTCAGTCCCAATCCATGCAACGGGGAAAAAAACAAGATGACTCACGTTCTTGCCATCAGCCCATTTCTTTCCATCAATCTCCAAATCCCAAGCGAGTGCAGCCTCGAAGAACTTCTTGTCCTCCTCATTTGACAAATCCAACTTCTTGTACGCATAACTCTCCCAGTCAGGTGCAACGCTTACAACGGGCTCGACCTCTTGGCCACGGAGGATAAGGGTACCAGAGATCACGCTGTTGTTGTTCTCGCCAAGGACACCGACGGAGCCAAAGAGGTACTTGCGCGAGGCCTCGAGGCGGTTGAAGAAACCAGTGATTTGGTTCGAGGACATGAACGTCAGTGTGAGTTCCTCGTTGTACTTGAAGTCGACACGCCAGACAGAGAAGCCGGCGGGATCATAGCTACGTTATCATCAGTATAGTTACGTCAACAAAAACAGAGTTGTTATACATACTTCTGGTAGAACCACTCGATGGCGCCACCGGGTCCGCGGGTATCCTTGTTGGAATATGCCCTCTTCCAATCCTCGAGGTTGAAATTGCTCTTTGGTAGGTCATCAAGAGGGTTCTTCGCCTTGGGCTCGGGTGGGACATCGGCCTCCTCCTCCTCCTCTTCCTTTTCCTTCTTTGGCTTCTTCTCAGCCTTTTCAGCCTTGGGTGCCGCGGGTGCCTTCTCCTTCTTCTCCTTTGGCGGGGGAACGAAAGCAATTTGCTTCTCGGTATACTCAACCTGACCGTAGATCTCCTTCAACTTGGGCTGGTTGACGATAGTCTCGAGGTGACGTATGAGGTTGGGGTACTTGAGGCGACGAGCGGCATCGATAGTCGAGCCGACGCACTTGAAGATGTAAGCTGCGACGGTGAGATCGGCGAGAGTGATGCGCTCGCCGACGAAGAAGGTGCGGGTGGAGATGTGTGATTCGAGGACAGCGAGACCACGCTCGAGACGTTCGTAAAAAGCAGTCTCGGACTTGTCGTAGATGATTAATAGATGCTATGAAGGTAGGAGATAGGGTACCCACAGCCTTGTTGTAGGGAACAAAACCGCGGCAGAGGAGGCGCACCCAGGTGTCATAGGTGTCGACTTCAGTCTCAGCGGCGTGTGTCCACTGGTCTACGAGAGCTGCGTCTTCGACGCTGCCACCGAGGAGACCAGAGTTGGGAGCGAGGCTGGCAACTATTTACCGTGATAACCGCCAACAAATTGTGTACAATGAGCGGATACCGTATACCGACAGGAGAAAGAAGCCGAAAAGGAAAATAGATCAGGTCATTGATAAGATAATGTCGAAGCAAGATCAGAGATGACTCACGATAGCGAGCGATAGCAGCACCCTCGAACACTCTGAAGCCATCCGCGCTTTCATATGCGGGAATCTTTGCAAGAGGGAACTTGGAAATGAACTCTTCCGATTTGTTCGTTACACCGATCTCGACGGGTGAGAGCGTGATATCGAGACCGCCGAGAGCAGCAACGCCCCGAATCTAATCACATCATTGCCATCGTCACCAACGCACAATCGAAGGCAAACACCCAGGAGGCGAACAAAGGAGAAATTTGAGTGGATTGTCAGGTAGAGTTGGCGAAAGAGACATACGATTTTGCCCTTGTGCTGTGTAGGGGTGGCGTAGAGAGTACCGATGGGAGCCATTTTAGATTTTTGGTGGGAGGAGGGAGAGGAGAGATTTTGGGTTTTATCTGCTGATGGCAATTCTAAGAATCAGTAAATCACTGATCGCATTTTTTAATCGTCACGTTGCCCATCCCCTTCAGGGCAGGCCCAATTCTAATCGATCATTCCCATAGGCGACTTGATCCGTGAAGTTGAGCAAGTCCAGACAGAATAACGGTAGCCGTAACGCTAATCCAATGTATTGCTTTGCATTATGCAGGTAACACAAGCAGGAGCAACTATACACTACTACACTACATCTCCAGCAAGCTAAACCCAACGTTCTGCGAGAAAACCTCGTCAGTGCCACGTCAAAATACGCACACAAAACAAGTCAGAATAAAACACGTCTCGACACAATGATTAAGACAGGGATAACTGAAGAATAATGTTCTCTTCATTCGAGGAAATCGTGGAAGTGATACTCACCTAACTTGGCCGGGTGTGTCGGTTATGAGCAAGGTAGCGGTTAGAGACAAGATAGGTTTGGGAAAGTTTTATAACCTGCACGTTAGGGCAGGCCGTTGTTTGACCCGCAACGGGCCACAACCCTGACGATCGTTTCTCCCCTGACGCTTGCCAGAAGTGTTCGTTCCCCAACGATAGCCGCTGAAAAGTCTCAGTCAGAGAGTAGCCCATAGGGTATCACGGCATACAAAATGGAGGCTGTTTGTGATGATTCGGGAGCTAATCTACACCACCTCTTCTAATACCTGGAGAGGGCTGCATGAGAGCTCCTGTCTCGCTGCAGACATACTTGCGCCATCCATCTAAAACGTTCCGGACGCCTTCGTTGGGTTCTAGTATCGAAGCCCAAGCGGCTAACTGATGCAACCACAAGGCAACCACGCTCGAATTCTTTTTTCTACGTCAAGCCACGCCGTTTCTTCAACTTCATTCCCAGAACGCATCAACTTATATCCAAACAATGCAGAATAAGCAAAGCGCGGCCATAATTCACTCATCCCTGAGTAGCATACGGAGGATCCCGGATGATATCTAGAGTGCTGTAACACAATGAAAGAAGACTGAGATCACTGAAGAACATTCCTTTACCCAAAATGAAAGGCAAAGTAAACACCCCACTTTGATTGTCGGAACCTGTATAGCCAGGATGCATCATGGATGGCGGGGAGAGGTTGGAGTCTTTGGAGGGCAAACTTCAGTCACCAGCGCAGTTCATCCCAGTCCGTGATTAGTGGCAACAAAAGCGACTCCGACTTTCAGATTTACTCTCTTATTCATAAGTGCTTTGAATTCTCTTTGATACGACGCATAGGATGCCAATCCACCCCAACCTTGACAAGCCGAGCTGAAGATTGAAAGGCCATGGACATCGGACATGCCAGGCGGTGGAACTCGTCGGTTATCGTTTCTACCTTCGTCCACTTGATCTGTCTGAGCATTCCCCAGATTGATGTGTAGTCTTGTGTTCTGATCTTTGTTTTGTGTAGATACGTCATTGCGCAGCTACTGCATTGGGCTGTGACATATATGGGTAGTAGCCTAACGAGGAAACAAAGCAAAGGAGTTGTGGTAGACAGAAATACGAACCTAGAGAGGGGGCAGCTCCACAAAATTGGTCTTTTCTGATCTTGATCATTCGCGTTCTCTCCACAACCCCCGTTCCTGCATCAGTTCTAGAGCGGCACCTTTGTGATGAGGGTTTCACCGAACCTGGGCGGTCCCTCCCCAGGATAAGTATTTTGCATTCTCCACATACCAAATTGGGAGAGAAGATGGCAGAGTAATCATCATAACCAAGTGACATTTCCAGACGACTTACACTTGATCGTCACGAGTAGAGTACATTGAACCGGTTTCAGAAATAAAGGCGCGTATAGTCTCTTTTTTGTTTTGTTTATTGGGAAAATACTGTATGCACGTCATCCAGGCAATGTGGGACTCCTCGTTTATCCATGGCCGGGGGGTTCATTTGTGTCTCGTGTCGAAGAAATGGTTACCCACTAAAACCCAGGCTGACCCGTCCAGAAATCTGGGAGGTGATCTTTGTTATACAGGATTTCCTTCCATGTCGATAGTACAAGATTTCCGTCTATCGCCTTTTTGTCGAATTTATGCCTGTTAGTCAAGATACAGTCGAGTCTATTTTTTAGTCTGTATTTTAGAGCCCCAACTTCTGTTTTCGCGTCTGCCATTTTTGTAACTTCGTTACTATGCTGAATAGGCCTCTTCGCACCGTAATCTCCAGATAATGCGTGCGAATTCCGTGATCAAGATTTAGTAAAATCGTGTTCTTCGTGGGTTGGGACTCTTATTTATTCCCATGATCTCGCCGATGGTGGGTCTTTTCCCAGCTGTTGAATTTATTCCCGATTTATGTTCCCTTGTCATGTTCTTCAAACGTTACCCCTTCACGACTCACGTGTATGTTTATTAACTTGTTGAGGCCGTGTCCCAACCTGGCCAATACGTCATGGTGTTCTGGAGCGATTGCCGACTACTCGAGGTACAGGCAGTGCATGCGGCCGATATAAAGGCGCCCCAGAAACTACTTTTTCCTCTCTACATTCCTGTTCCTTGTGGCTCGTAAAATGATCTTCTACTTAGCAGCTTTTGCAGGACTAGCCTCCCTCGCTTTCTGTGCAACCTATGACACGATCAAGGATGTTCCCAACCTCAAATGGGATTTCATTATTGTCGGAGGCACGTGCCCATCTCGGTTTGAGTATGTTCGTGAACATTTCTGATATACCAATCAACTTTTAGGTGGTACGGCAGGATCAGTCTTGGCGAGTAGGCTAACAGAAAACCCCCGCTTCAACGTACTCGTCATCGAAGCCGGACCAACGTGCGTTTCTTACCAAACTAACCCTTCTCTACACCGACATGGGCTTCATAGAAACGAAGGCGTTACGGATTCCATAGTCCCTGGACTCGGCGTAAACCACACCGCGTTGACTCGTATTGACTGGAACTTCACTACTGTTCCCCAGATAGGTCTCAACGGTCACGCGGTCCCTTTGCAACGCGGTCATATCCTGGGTGGTTCCAGTTCAGTCAGTGAGTATCACAGTGCTGGATGAGAAAGACATGGAGTCACACATCACACCCACATCATACCAGATGGCATGGCTTACACCCGAGGCCCCGCTTCTGACTTTGATCGTTTTGCGAGGGTTACGGAGGATCCTGGGTGGAGCTGGGACAAGCTCCAGCCATATGTCAAGAAGGTAACTGATATTTTGCCGTTCCATGTCGTTAAATTGATTGGCCCCGTGATGACGCCAGAACGAGAAATTTGAAGCCCCCGTCGATAATCACAACACCAAAGGCCAATTTGATCCTGCGGTACATAGTTTCACGGGAAAGGTACCTGTGACGCTCCCAGGCTTTCTTTCTCCCGCTCTCGATTCAGCAACACTACAAGCAAGTAAGGAGCTGGGTGGTGATTTCCAGTTCAACCTGGATATGAATTCCGGTGCACCCCTCGGTCTAGGTTCGCTAGATGACATCAATACATGTCCAGAAGTTGATCAGTCGTATTTCTGCAGGCTGGCAACAATGCACGATTGGCCATGATGGAACTCGTAGTAGTGCTGCAACGTCCTATCTTGACCATGAAACCAGGTCCCGCAAGAATCTACACATTGCCACTAATACTCGAGTCACCCGTGTCCTCAAGACCCCTGGAACAAAGGACTTGACCATTCGCACCGTTGAAAGTCGCTCCCCCAACTCCCCCGACAGTATCCTCTTGACTGCTTCCAAGGAGGTCATCCTGGCGGCAGGGTCAATTGGTACTCCGCACATCCTCCTGCATTCCGGTATCGGAGACCGGAATGATTTGAAAGCACTCAATATATCTTCGGTACTGCATAGTCCAAGTGTTGGACGAAACCTCACGGACCATACGACTTCCATCGTTACCTTTGGTTTGGCACCAAACTCGATCGATTTGGGTCCTTGGGCACAGTGAGAATCTATATACCCTCATATCCGTCGGTCTACGTTCTGATTGAGAATGAACCGCAGTTTGGATTCTGATCCGGCATTACAAGCCCGTGCACTAGAGCTTTGGAATGCCAACCGGACTGGACCTTATGTGCAATATGGACCAACCCATCACATTGCCTGGACGCGTTTGCCTGAGGACTCGCCCATCATAAAGAGGTTTGGTGATCCTTCCTCCGGCCCCAACTCTGCCCACATAGAGCTCATATTTGGTGTAAGTCCCCCATCCTTTAATGTTTAACTCTAACAATAGCTCATAGCTGGTGATAGGCATATGCCGGCAACTATATCGCTGTTCTTCTTTTGGTCAGTCCTACTTCTCGTAAGTCTAGGCACGCTGGGTCTCTAGGGTGGATATCTGACGTACTGATGAACAAGGCGGTTCTGTGTCAATCGGATCCAGCAATCCTTTTGATGATCCCTTGATTGATCCCGGCTATTTTACGTCCGAGTTTGATCTCCTTGCCGCTCGTGAGGGTGTCAAAAAGGCCATGAAGTTCACCAAAGCGCCCGTCTGGGAGAACATTATAACAGGCGCTCTGCCTCCCCTGGGTAATACACCCACTGATGCAGAGATCGACGACTACATTAGGAACAACACAGGGACTGGCTTACACCCCGTAGGAACGGCCGCAATGTCACCGAAGAATGTGACTTGGGGTGTGGTCGATCCGGACTTGTTGGTAAAGAACGTCTCGGGATTGAGGGTCGTTGATGCATCCGTCATGGTGGGTATCTTTCGTTGAGGCGTCGCTCCCGGAAATTTCTGACTTGAGAGAACTGGCAGCCATATATACCTTGCGCTCATACGCAGGTTCCAGTATACATAATTGCGGAACGGGCTGCAGATATTATCAAGAGCCTTTGGCAGTGACTAACGTGATACCATATGCCCCGGAGGAAGCGAGTCACAGGTAGGTGGATAACAATGGGTGGGGGTGTCATTGGTCAGAGATGACCACCAAACATCGTAGCATATTACATGTGGTATGAAACCCTTTCCAATGTCATTGGCAGGACAGTAACACAACAACTTCCCATACATAATGCCAACTCCTTTGTCTGTGGCCTCTCTCCTCATTGTTGTCATAGATCAAATCCCATCTCTGGGGAAGTGTACCCATTGCATACTGCAGCTGAAATGTGCAGTAAGAAATATCTGTGATCATCCACACCCTCATAGATGAGTTGCACCATGTGCCAAATCAAGATTCTAATTGTCAAACTTTTTGCTAATACTATCTTGAGAATGTAGTTTGGTGGGTTAGGATAATTTTTCCCAGGGTCTAGATGCATGTAGTTGAGGAGAGCCTGTGAGGACCATCATCATTAAATTTACTGGCTAACTCTTAGTGCAACATCCTGCAATGCTTGCTGTGGGTATTGGGTTTATGCAAGGGGTGTTCATGATCTGAGTCAAAGGAAGGCTACATCAGCAAACTGGCTTAAAATAGTTATTACATGTTGGTTTATGTAATCCACCTGAAGAATAAGATGGACTATAACAGCTGGAAAAACATTCAATTGAGTAAGAAATGACAAACAAATATTTTGAAGGTATAACATCATTTACAAAACCTTATATTGCCTTTCTTATCACACACAAGACCTTTTCAGGGTATAACACCATTCATAAAACCTTATATTGCCTTTCTTATTGCACACAAATATTTTGCTTGGAATGTATCAAATACAATCATACTTTGAGGATATATAGATGAGAACAAGCAAACACTGCTAACCTCATACCTCAAAAACAGCTTATGAGAATTATCAGACATTCTAGGAGAAGACTCAGATTAATGAAATAAGCTGAAAATTGATTTTTTCTGAGTATTTTAGCCTGGACTGGAAAATAAATTGCATTTTACAAGCCAATGGCTTGATGGTTCCTCAAGAACAAATATTCTCCAGGATGCTCTCAATGAGATCTATCATTTGAGACTACATTCATAAATTTTGAAGAGCTTTCAGATAGTGTTTGCCTCAACAGCAGATAGGTCATATTTAACAATTGCATAGTGTATAAAAAGGTGTAATGGCTCAATTGGATGAGTGTCAGAGTTCTTTCAAAAGGTTCTTGGTTCAAATCCCAGTCTAATCAACTAATTGAGGTGTACCCTTTCAAATGGCTGGGTAGTGTGTGATGAGAACAGAATTGCTGCTATGACAACATTAGGCAGTGGAGAGTAAACCAGTTACTCACAAAATAGAGGGATTCAGAAGTAAGGGACATGAGCTTGATATTGACAATGAGTCAAGTAACCAGGAGTGATATGATCAATGAAAGAGTCAAGGATGTCTTGAGCCACTGTAGTTGAGTAGACAAGGAATCAAATTCCAGTGTAGGAAGTATGCTAAATACATGTAGTTTATATATGATGCATACTGGGCATAGGGTAAGTAATAGAACACCAGGTTCTAGGGCATAAAAGGTGTGCATACAATGTTGTACATGAAACATATAGTTGACTGGAGAAATAACATGACTCTACCTCAAGGTGAAGGAGTCACTAGAAGCAAGAAATGTTTCTACAATGTGTTTACATTACTAAGGTAATGACTGAAGGAGTAATAGAACTCTAACTATGAGTCATAAGATGAAATGATTCTAGCAAATATACCTCAAAGGTACAGAATGTTCCAAAAATTATACAGCTCATACATAGCAGAGCATAAATACAAGGATAATGTGCTATCAAGTCTATGACTTGGGCACAGGGTTTTCCTCAACAGTGTGATACCATCCCAGTAGGTCCTGAGTTCAAGGCCTAGACTGGGTAATTTTTGGTGTATCTCATTGTTGTTATGAACCCACCTAGCACTCCATGCCACAATGTTATTATTTATCATGCTCTAGTCCATGAGCTTGGACTTCCTAATGCCTCCTGCCACACCACTCAAGATACTGGCATACCAGCTGAAGAACCAACTTGCTATTGCAATGAAACTTTCACCAATTGTCACCTCCCAGGCCATGTATCTCTATTCTCAGAAGACTAGCCAATGCCTGGACCCCTATTCTACTCTACTAACCATATGATGACAGAGATACTACACATCACTTGGGAGAATGCTCCCTTCACCCACATCTTCAATCCTGAAGGGTTATATGTGCAGACTATTCACAACAACTTTGACTCTGCCTGGGCCCATGGTTGGAAGATGATCCCTTATGCAAGGGAACCTATTGTCTTCCTCTACCCCTATATGATGTATCCACCCAAGATCATCCCACATATTATCAAATATGAAGTTGCCCATAGACTTTACTTTTGAGAAGTAGAAGTCTATTGTATCAATCCTAACTCTGGCAATCCTCTAGCCATTCCTCCCTGTTGTATACAGCTTCCACCCCTCTACAGTATTGACTCCAATGTCCCAGGCATTGATGAGTCAAATCCAGAAGAACCTGCTACAGGTTCTCTACCCTATCCACCTCCCTACATTACTACAGATATCTCTTCATCATTGTCATTATCATCCTCACTGCACTGCAGTCCAATATATGAGTCAGACTCTTCTGATTCACCCTTCATAGGGAACTTCACCATCCCTAGCTCTGCCTTGTCCCCTGACTCATATTCTTCTGATTCTACTAACAGACACCTTTATCCTGACATGGACTTGTAATATCCCTCATAAATAGTTTCTCCCTTATCTCCAGCACTACAGAGTATCTGCCTCATATTCCTGTATCTTGACTGAACTCAAACTTGAAATACTTCCATATATAGTTAGTTTCTATTCTTGTCTTAGTTTCTATTCTTGTATCTCTCTGATCCCATAGTTATGCTTCTATTGACTCTCAGACATGCAGCACTACTTTGTCATTGCTACTACTTTAGGGTATTAGAAGTAGAGCTTAAATAGCTACTCATGTGCTGGAAGTGCAAGCTTCCTATATTCTTAAATCTCAGTGCTAACTTGCTCTTAACTCTGTGATTGATGTTAGTTCATGATCAGTGTAGTAGTAAACATCTTATTGGTCATATTCTCAACTGATAAGAGTTTGACCTCTTAAGTGTGCTTAACTGGACACTTGCCTCACCACCTTCTTATTGTGATCCTTCTTGCTAGATCCTAGTACCTCTGCAAACCATCTAGTGAGATAGCCACCCCCTAGTTTAAGCATAGGTGACTGGTGATAAGGACCATCCTAACATTATATAGGAAGCTTCCCTCAGTAACCATTGTATCTGTTGTAAGCAACTAGAAGATGCACAATATCTCTAGGGTGTAACAGGCCCTAATCCCATCACAGACCTAGCCAACACTAGCCTGGATCTGCAAGTAGACTGCAAATCTACAATAGGAGATATGCCAAAATGCAGTGATCAAGGATAGCAACCAAGATCTTAAAGGCCCACAGATTGGAGGGAGGAAACCACTCTGTCTAAAGTGATTTAGACAGATTGTAGGAACCTTGGTGAGCCCAGAAAACAACTGTGACCTACTCTGGACCAATAACAAAGGGCAGAGCCAATCTTCAAATGCCTGGATAACTGGCCATTATCTTGGAAAACCAGTAGAAGAGAAAAGCACCCACATAAGGCACTAGACTGGTTGTGGGAGACAATAGCTGTACTGTGGAATAACTCTAAGCCACATACAAAGAAGGGAGTATCTGATTGAAGGGTAACTGGAAAGGGAAGATAGACCCCTAGCACAACTGTGGATTTTGCACACTACAGAAATCATCCACCATCCAGAAGCACAACTGGATTTGAGAAAGATTAAAGCCATACCAAAGGAAATCCCAGAGATACTTGAAATCAAGATAGGATTCCATCCAAGCTAAGACAGCAACCCAACTGCAACACCTTCTACACCACAGATTCTCCAATGCCATCCTGTTCTCAGGAAAAGGAAAACAACAAGCTCAGACTGAGCCTGATCCCAACCAATCTTCCTCCACACAATCCAGAAAATCCAAAAAACCTTGGCAACACCAGCCAACCCTGCCCTCAGATCCCACACTTTGGCTTCATACCCACTCACCAGAGCAAACCTCATATTCACTACCCCTGCCTGTCCAATGTGCCAAATCCTTTCACAACACTCCTCTATCCATCAAACCTTCCACCAGCACCACAGCAGGACTTATCAGACAAGCTTCTCTTAGAGAGTGCTCTGAGTGAATTAGCCAAGCAGCTATGACACTGGAACAATCTACCCAGCCAAACCCCCTCCTTCAACACAGAGGAGATACTGAGCACATTGACACTGAGTCAGAACACTCATACCATTCAGGAAGTCAGCAACCAGAATCTCCAGAACAGTACACCCTCTACCCACTCATTTTTACCCCAGCCCAACAAGCCTGGTATGACACCTTCACCCCAGAACAACAGGAGTATATCTGAACAACCTCACCAACTGATCAAGAATGAATCCTCAACAACCTCATCCAGCAACATGGACTGGACCCTTACAATCCAACTACCCCATATCCCAATACAACCTCCAGAGCCCAATCACCTCAGCCAGTACATTCTGCCATGTCAACCTCATGAGACCCAAAGGTTGAAAAGCCTGAACCTTTCTATGGAGACCTATCCAACTACCCATGATGGAAGAGAGACTTACAAATTTACTATGCATGCCAACCAACCAATCTCACCTCCAATTCAGCAAAGATCATGTTCACCCTCCTCAATATGTGAGAACCAGCTACCACATGGAAAGAAGCCTATGTCACCTCCCATACCACTGGGAATACCTTCAACACAACCCAAAGCCTCAGTCAATTCTTCACTGAGCTGGATAACTCATTTAAACAAGCCTCTACCACTGTTGTCAGCATTGACTGTCTCACACACCTCAAACAGAATGGAAGACCAATTGAAGAATACATCAACCAATTCAAAAGCCTCTGTATGTCAGCAGGGATCACTCATAATGAGACCAAAGTCACACTATTCCTTAAAGGACTAGACCCATATTACTGCAAAGGTGTTATTAACCAGAGCCCCACAGAAAATGACCCTGAAGCTGTCTACACAGCAGCCTGCTGCACAGGAGGACTGGTGCACTTTCAATTGTTTACTGATTGCCCAAGAAATTTGTACCAACACTACTCAAACTCCCATTGCAAGAAACATTTGAAACCTCATCTTTCAAGCAAAAGCTACAACTTCTGAGCATATACACTGTCTCAAACAACTCATAACCCCCCAGGATACAGTCCCATGGACATTGACAACATCCTCATAAATGAGCTCAATAATATTGATGGAACAGATAGCAAATCTGAATTCTCATCAGAAGAAGACTCTTCAGAAGTACCATCTGATGACAACTACTACACAAGTGAACAAGTTAATCAAATCATCAAAGCAAGACTTGAATCAGAACTCAGCAACCTCCTCCCACAAGAACTCTGTGAACTTAGAAGCAAAAGACTATGCTTCATCTGCAAGACTGGCAAGCATTACACACAATTATGCCCACTCAACAAACAAAAGTCAAAGAACTAAGCCTCCTATTCCTGAAACCAACACAGAAGAAAATTCTGAAAACATTGAAAGTCAAGACTCAATAACATCAAAGAAGAATCAATTGACAATGAAGAACTGAAAGGGAAAGGAAAGGATTTTACTGGAAGGAACTAGCCAGTGTCATGTCTAGTTCTGACAACTTGCAAATCATGAGCAGTGACTCAGGATACTCATTTGATAGATACCCCCAACTGTGAAACCCATTTGATTATTGAAAACCAACCCAGTCAATTAACCAAGTTCTGGCACAGCAACATAACAAAATTCTCTATCTATCAACATGCATACATCTATCTCAACAACAACCAATTGACACACTTACCCTGCTAGACTCAGGAGTAGGAGGAAACTTTATCAATGAAAACCTAATCAGTCAATGGAACCTTAAAACAAGACCCTTACTAAAACCTATCAAAATCTGTAATGCTGATGGATTAATTAACAAAGCTGGAACAACCACCAAAGAATGCTTATTAAATATTGAGATCAACAACTGGATCACATCTGTCACCACATCAGTTACCAAACTCAGCAAACCAAAAATCATCCCCAGAGCCCCATGGCTCATGGAACACAATCCAGACATCAACTGGAGAAAGCAAACACTCACCTGGAGAAATGACAACCAAGGACATATTTATCAAGAACTTCTCCACACCATGGAAGAAGAAATCAATGAACTTAACCACATCACCTTGGAACCTGAATTATTCCTAGAAATCAATTTCAAGGCAAACACCTCACAAGCCATTGCACAATGGTATGGAAATCAGAAGAAGGAATCTGATCCACAAAAAGTAGTACCTAAAGAATTCTATACTCAAAGATTCATTTGAGCTTAAATTATTTAAGCTATATTGACTATTGCCAATTTAAATGCAAGAACTCAACAAGTTCATTGATAAGAACCTTAAAAAGGGTTATATTCATCCATCTGAATCACCAATGGCATCACCTTTCTTCTTCATAGGGAAGAAAGACAGCAAATTACAACCATGTCAAGACTACTGATACCTCAACACTCACACAATTAAGAACATATATCCAATACCTCTCATATCCTCACTACTTGACAAACTCAAAGGATCAAAATGGTTCATGAAATTTGATATACAAGCTGGATACAATAACATCTGCATTTGTAAAGGTGACCAATGGAAAGAAGCCTTCAAGACACCAAGAGGATTATTTGAACCCACCATCATATTCTTTGGAATGTGCAACAGTCCTGCAACCTTTCAATCAATGATGGACCACATCTTCACTCACCTGATCAGAAGAGGACAAGTACTCATCTACATGGACAACATCCTAATTCATGCTAAAACCAAGGAAGAACTTCATCAAATAACTTGAGAAGTACTTGACATCTTATGAAAGCATGATCTGTATCTTAAACCTGAAAAATGCAAATTCAAGAAGCAATGTGTCAAATACCTAGGAGCTGTAGTCACTCCTACCTCTATTGAAATGGATGCTGCCAAACTTGAAGGAATCAAGAACTGGCCTATACCAAAGACAACATGAGATGTCTAAAAGTTCATCAGATTCTGCAACTTTTACTGCCAATTCATTTGAAACTACTCAAAACATGCTGCACCCCTGAACACCTTAATGTCCAAGAATGTCAAGTTTGAATGGAAACCCAAACACCAGCAGGCATTTGATGAACTCAAGAAGAAGTTTGAAGATTGACTTATCCTTATTGCACCCAATCCCATGAAACCATTTGAAATTGAAACAGATGCATTGCAATATGCAGCAGGAGCTGTGCTTTACCAAAAGGATGACAATGGCATATGCCATCCAATAGCCTTCCATTCCAAAGCCTTTACCCCAACAGAATGCAACTACCATTGCTCTGAACTCAAATGGTTAGCAATTATCATCACACTGCACACTTGGTGCCACTACCTTGAAGGATCTCCCCATGAAATCATTATCTGGAGTGACCATGAAAACCTATCTCATTACAAAGAACCTCAAACCCTCAATAAATGGCAAGTTCACTGGGTGCAATTCATGCAGTGATTCCAACCCAATCTCAAGATCAAGTATATCTCTGGTCAAAAGAATGGACTAGCAGATGCTTTATCAAGACAACCTGACTATGCACCCCAAGAAATTGAAAACCAAGACATCACAGTATTTGATCAATCAATGATCACTATAATTACAGAAGAAGATAAACAAGTCATCAAGAAGCACTGAGAAATGATAGACCCCAATAATGATGACACACTAGATCAGGAATTGCCTACTCATGGGAAAAGAATTCTGATCCCCAATGAACCATCACTGTGCTACAGGCTACTCCAAAGAGTACACAATTATCAAACTGCAGGACATCCTAGAATAGCTGAAACACTATGAAAACTCACCAAATATATTTACTGGCCAGCCATGAGGGACTATGTTACTGAATATGTCAAAGGCTGCCCAACCTGCCAATGGCATAAAATCATATGACAACTAGAAAAACCACCTTACCAACCAATTCTAGCACTGCAATCAACATGACTCTTTTCACAAGTTTCTATGGATCTCATCACAGATCTGCCACTATCCCATGGTTATGACTCTATTTTGGCTATAGTGAACAAAGGGGATAATTTTAGCCCCTACTACCAAGACTGCTGATAGCCAAGTCATTGTATCTATTTTGGTCAACCATCTATTTTTGCAATATGGCCTTCCAGATAAGGTCATCTCAGATTGTGACTCCCAATTCACCACCAAAGCAATGCAAGAACTATACAAACTCCTCAACATCAAGCCTGCCTACTCTACAGCCTACCACCTGCAAACTGATGGATTGACCAAACATTTCAATCAAGAAATTGAAACATACCTCACCATCACCACTTCAAGTGACTCTAATGAATGGAGCAAGTACCTCCCAATTTATGAGTTTTACCACAACAACTGTCCCCATGCTGGATGAACTGAAACCCCATTCCAACTACTCTACAGCTACACCCCAAAAGCATTTCCAACTGAAATGGAATCAACAAACAATCCATCAGCAGAAGACTGCATAAATCAACTAATGGAAGCCCACCAGTGTGCCATCCAAGTACACAACCATGCCTATCAAATTATGGCAAGATGCACAGCCAACTATCAACTCCCCACCTATTCTATAGGAGACCAAGTATGGCTAGATACCCACAATCTTCCATTGCAAGTTAAATCAAGAAAACTTGCCCTGAAATGTGAAGGACCCTTTAAAATCATCAAGAAAGTATCTGCAGTCAGCTTTGAACTGAAATTACCCAAAACATGGAGAATTCATCCCATGTTTCATGCCACTCTTCTCACCCCAGTAACTGAGAATAACTTATATGGCAAACACTACCCACAACCTGCACCAGAACTGTGCAATGATGAAGAACACTATGAAGTAGAAACCATCCTAAATCATTAACAACTGTGCAACTGCCTTGAATTCCTAGTCAAGTGGACTGGCTACCCACACTCCAAAAATACTTGGGAACTGCAGTCCACATTCTCCAATGCACAACAAATCCTTAACACATATAAAAGGAAGAATAAACTTCACTAACCAGCAGAGATGTCAACCACCAATACCCAGGAACCCACCACTCATACTGAAGCTCAGTAAACTGCTCAATCTTCTCCCAATGCTACTACAAGCACTAGCCACAATACTAATAGCATCCAATCCCTCACTGAAGTGCCCCCCACCTTCAACAAATGACTGAATGCCATCTCAGAACACCTCACCATACAACACATCACATCAACCACAATTGCACAGGATGTAGCACTCTTCATCATCTTGCACCCACTCTACCTGCTCCTAGCCTACTCAACATACATCAGAACCAGGAAATTCATCTGGCCAATCAATGCCAGATCCCTGATCAAATTACCTGCCATCCCTAGTGAAGTATCTGACATTGACACCAAACTCATTTGACTCCAAGAATCTTTGGACTGGGTTAACTCCATCACCCAGGACCCCACTCTTTGAAGGAATCCACTTTTGGTTCAGAACTGCAACATCTATAGGGAAACTATTGCTACCATTGTGCATTCTGCTAGAATGCTCATTCAACTTTCACACTCAATGGAGACAGCCTGACTTGCTTGTGTTAGCCACAACATCTCCCCTCAACTATGTTGTGACATCAAGAGCTCAAGCTCTACCATCAAACTTCTCATTGATAAAGTTGGTCTACAACTCAACTCACTTAGCAGAATCAGCTCTCTTTTGAATCCTCCACTACTCTAATCTCCCTAACAAACAGATTGACAACCACAACCTGATACAACTCTACATGAGACTCACATCTTACATACCCAGACTCCCTCAACTCCAAGTCCACATCTCTTGCCTCCAATTCAGGGAAGCATTAGACATCATCAAGATGTTAGCCTTCCATTGCAAACCAAGACTCTATTATCATGATCAGCCAATGCAAGCTGCTATATGGCTCTGCATCAAAGAATACAACAATGTCCTGACACCCTGCCTGACATTCCCAATATGGGCAACTACCACACTACTAGCCAACCTATCACTCCTCCTAGGCACCTACTCCCAGCCTGACCTCCTCCACTACTTTGCCCTACATGCACTTTTCCACAAGGGACCAATCAATACCAGCAGTATCCACATACTGATCAATATAGAGGATGTGACCTCTTCCAACCACCTTTATGAGCTAGGGACTATAATGGAACCCCCTTTCTTCCCTGCTGTACCAGAAGCCCAAGTCCATCAAGTGCACAACTGCACTAATCCATCAATGCCACCATCTCCACCCTCACTGATAACATCATTGCCAGAAACAGGCAGACCATGCACCCTAACTCCTATACCTTCAGCCTCCCCCACCTCAATCAGAGAACAACACTCCCTACTCAGCAGAGCTGCTGTGCACATTCACTCCCTCATCCAGCAAGACAGCTACAAGAGTCCTAATGAATCCACACAGTTGATGGACATCATGAATCTCCCTTCTCTGACATCAGAAGCAGAAGATTGTAGACCACCTACTCCCCACCTGACACCAGTCCCCAATAATAGTAGCAAGATGGAACTCATTAATAACAAAGGGGATAATGTTATGAACCCACCTAGCACCCCACACTGCAATGTTATTTATCATGCCCTAGTCCATGAGCTTGGACTTCCTAATGCCTTCTGCCACACCACTTAAGATACTGGCATACCAGCTGAAGAACCAACTTGCTATCACAATGAAGCTTTTGCCAATCATTGCCTCCCAGGCCATGCATCTCTATTCTCAGAAGACTAGCCAATGCCTGGACCCCTATTCTACTCTACTAACCATATGATGACAGAGATACTATGCATTGCTTGGGAGAATGCTCCCTTCACCCACATCTTCAATCCTGAAGGGTTATATGTGCAGACCATTCACAACAACTTTGACTCTGCCTGGGCCCATGGTTGGAAGATGATCCCTTATGCAGGGGAACCTATTGTCTTCCTCCACCCCTACATGATGTATCTACCCAAGATCATCCCACATATTATCAAATATGAAGTTGCCCATGGACTTTACTTTTGAGAAGTAGAAGTATATTGTGTCAATCCTAACTCTGACAATCCTCTGGCCATTCCTTCCTGTTGTATGCAGCTTCCACCCCTCCACAGTGTTGACTCCAATGTCCCAGGCATTGATGAGTCAAACCCAGAAGAACCTGCTGCAGATCCTCCACCCTATCCACCTCTCTATGTCACTGCAGATATCTCTTCATCATCATCATCATTGTCCTTGCCACACTGCAGTCCAATGCATGAGTCAGACTCTTCTGATTCACCCTTTATAGGGAACTTCACCATCCCCAGCTCTGCCTTGTCCCCTGACTCATATTCTTCTGATTCCACTAACAGATGCCTTCATCCTGACATGGACTTGTAATATCCCTCATAAATAGTTTCTCCCTTATCTCCAGTGCTACAGACTGTTATGAACCAGCCTGGCACCCCTCATCACAATGCCATCTACAACACCTTAGTCCAAGTGCTTGGACTTCCTAATGCCTCCCACTCTACCACCCAAGATACAGGTATACTAGCCAAAGACTCAACTCACTTCCACAATGAAGCTTTCACCAATCATCACCTTCCTGGCCATGCATCTCTATTCTTGGAAGACTGGCCAATGCCTGGACCACTCTTCTATCCCACCAACTGCATGATGATGGAGATCTTATGCATCACTTGGGAGAATGCTCCCTTCACTCATGTCTTCAATCCTGATGGACTATATGTCCAAACCATTCATAATAACTTTGACTCTGCCTGGGCCCATGGTTGGAAGATGATTCCTTATGCTGGAGAGCCTATTGTATTCCTTCATCCTTACATGATGTATCTACCTGAGGTTGTTCCACATATCATCAAGTACGAGGTTGCTCATGGATTCTACTTTTGAGAAGTAGAAGTCTATCACATTGATCCTAACTCTGACAACCCTCTGGCTATTCCTCCCCATTATACTCAGCTCCCACCTCTCTGCAGTGTCAACTCCAATGTTCCAGGCATCAATGAGTCAAACCCCAAAGAACCCATCAGTGATCCTCCACCATACCCACTGCCATACATCACCACCAACATCTCATCATCATCATCATCCTCCCCACACTGCAGCCTGATCTCCCTCCATGAGTCAGATTCTTCTGACTCAATGCCTCTAGCAGGGAACTTCACCATTCCCAGTTCCACTTCATCCCCTGATTTGTATTCCTCCAATTCTTCTAACAGATGCCTTCACCCTGACATGGACTTGTAATAAACTAGTAAATAGTTTCTCTTCTATATCTCTTACTACAGATACTTCGCTTCATGTCCTTGTATTGTAGCTGAACTTGGACTTGAACTATTTCCTTACTTAGTTAAATTCCTTTCTTGTCTCTTTCCTATTCTCATCTTAGTTTCTATTCTTATCTCACTCCACTCCATAGTTACACTTCTATTGACTCTCAGACCCATAGCCTTACTTTGTCATAGTTACCAGATTTGGACCTTAGAAGTAAAGCTTAAATAGCCACTCATGTACTGGAAGTGCAAGCTTCCTATATTGTCAAATCTCAAGTTATTATTCATCTTTAACTTCTGATTGATGTTAGTTCACAATCAGTGTGGTAGTAAACTTTCTATTGGTCATATTCTTGACTAATAGAAGTTCAACCTCTTGAGTGTGCTTAACTGGACACTTGCCTTGCCACCTTCTTATCATGATTCTTCTTGCTAGATCCTAGTGCCTCTATGAACCATCTAGTGAGATAGCTACCCCCTAGCAAAGCTTAGGCAACTGGTGATAAGGACCAACCTAACATTATATAGGAAGCTTCCCTCAGCAACCCTCATGTCCATTGTAAGTGACTAGAAGATGCACAATATCTCTAGGGTGACATGGGCCCTAATCCCATCACAGACCTAGCCAACACTAGACCAGATCTGTGAGTAGACTGCAAATCTACATCAGGAGATATGCCTGAACATGGTGATCAGGATAGCAACCTAGATCTTAAAGGCCCACAGACTGGAGAGAGGAAACTGCTCCATCTAAAGTGATTTAGACAGATTGTAGGAACCTTGGCAAACCTGGAAAACAACCATGACCTACTCTGGACCAATAACAAAGGGCAGAGCCAATCTTCAAATGCCTAGATAACTGGCCATTATCTTGGATAACCAGTAGAAGAGAAAAGCACCCATATCAAGCACTAGACCAGCTGTGGGAGACAATAGCCATGCCATGGAAGAACTCTAAGCCATGTACTAAGAAGGAGTATCTGATTGAAGGGTAACCAGAAAGGAAAGATAGACCCCTAGTGCAAGAGTGGATTTTGCACACTATAGAAATAGTCCACTATCCAGAAGCACAACTGGATTTGAGAAAGATTAAAGCCATACCACAAGAGATCCTGGAGATACTTGAGATCAAGATAGGATTTCATCCAAGCTAGTCAGCACCCACCTGCAACACCTTCCACAGATTCTTCAATGCCAAACCACTTTCCTTTCTCAGTAACTACCACCTTCTACTCTGTGGTTCAGTTATTCGTAGTACAAGGGAATACACAACTTGTTCTAAATCACTATGAAAGACTCCAAAGAGACTAGTGGATTCTTTGGAGGTGTCAAAAACGCCACTGCCAGCAGTATTCGCTCCATCGCCCGTCACCGTTGCTCTAGCGCTAGTCTAGCACCCAACCTGACTCTTCCGAGAGAGGCCTCTGTACCTCTCTTCAACAATTTTCAAGTTTTGGAAGACTTCCTTCGAAAGCCTCCCTCACCCTCTCCCTCTATTGGAGCTAAACGCTCCTACTCAACTGATCAATCTCTCTCTAATCAACTGGAGAAGAGTATGAAATTTAGAGAAAATGATGATGCCACCTCTGTATCTTCAGCTGAAGAAAACATAGATGCAAACTCTGATGAAGGTTCTCAAGGACTTTCAACCCCTAAATCCATTCATCCTTCCATTGTGCCGGTTCACAATGGCATCGAAATGTCCCCCAAAATTGCACTGTCATCCCACAGGGTGTTGACCCCAGCTCAAGCCCTCACTGCCTCTCATGGCTTCATTCCACTTACACCTGGCAGCCCATGGGACGAATCTCATCCCTCCGACCCCCTCCCCACTATTCCAACCTTCACTCCCATCTCCCCTCCTTCCACTGTGCAGCCTCATGTTGATGTGCAGCAATTCCATGGAACGGATTGGTCATCCGTCCGAGAAACTATTGGTGATGGCATTGCCATGATCGATATCACCAACACAAATGACCTCATGGGGCTTAAATGCCTCACTTCTTTATTAGAATTCATTTCTTCCTTTTTAGGAAGTTGGGCTGAATCTGGAGACCTAACCACATTTGAAGGCATCCCCACCCTGATCCGCATTTTCCAGATAATCACGCACTCTGACCAATTGCGCAACATGTCCATTCCCTACAATGGACACCAACTTAAACTGTATGACTTCATTGCCATGCAGTTCCTGTTACACTCCTCTTGTTTCCATTGCTGTCTATGTCTCTTTTGCAGTCCCGCCTCATCGTCCGACCGCCTTTCCGCTTCTCGACTCCAAGCATCCATCTTGACCCGCCTTCCATTGCGACTTCGGTCCCACCTCAGATCTCTCGAAGGAGCACTATGTTTAGCACTCGGGCTCGGTGATATGTTGTGTAATAATAGCTTGCCTTCTGTAGATCTCATCTT
>JAEUWP010000630.1:0-81012 GCA_018524725.1 Podaxis mareebaensis | reverse complement strand
GGAGCCTGAGCGATCACTTGCCATGGAGGAATTCGCTTGGGCGTCAAAAGTTTTCAAACTCCTGATCAATGATAGTAGGCACCGTCCGAACGTGAGGTCCTCGACGCCGCTGAGCCCCTGGCACCCCGGGTCCCAGCAAATTGAGGGTCGAGAATGGTAAGGGCATACACGCACAAAGTGCATTTATAGTAACTTCCTCGAGTGCCCGCCGATCGCTCTCAGCCATTTCTATACAGTTCTATACCCGCCATCATTCGGATGTCCCGTGGTGCGAGGATTTTTTAAATACGATACCTATATACAAATCAAAACGTGGCGATTCTACTAGAAGCATTCGACATTCGGCTCAAGAAATTGTGAATTCGGATATTCTGCACCAACTTGGAATACATTGTCGGAACTGGTCATCCACAACCAACCCAGAATCGGCGACCGAACAGACCATGGTCGAGACTCGATCATCGGGTCTTCTAGAAGCGGTGAAAATCATTGCGGTACGAGGCATTACGACAAAGGGCCAACTCGGGACAGAATTAGACTCCATGTCCAAGAAGGTATACTCTGTACCGTAAGGCCGATCTACAAGCGAGTCATACCCAATGAACGAATTCAAGCCTCGAGATACGTATATCTGCCGTCCAAGTAACGCACACTGGGAAAAGATCGTAGAACACCTTTCATTCAGGAAAAACGAGCTATGCGGCAACGAAACGGGACTGAATTTTGGGGTCACTAGCATGCCGAAATGTACACACCACACCATCAAAACAAAAGGGGAGAAGAGAAGAGAAGGAAGAATAATAATAATAGTCATCGTTCGGGATATAATGCATGATGGCATGAAAAAAGGGGGAGCTACACGTATACGAATATATAAACTGGCATATATGTTTGATTCGGGAGGCGGAAGGCGACTCGAAAACTATGGACAAAAGGAGCGAAAACTTTTCAAAGGAACGGACTAAACGGGTAATGAAAGGAAGACTCGCGGCGACAATGCGGAGCGTGGAGTTCAGCCCAACAAAGTCGGAGAGTCGAAGAAGCGGGAGCGGGGTTCAAAAGCAAGGTGCCAAAGCACAAGAGTTCAAGAAAGAGGTTGACAGCTCGGTCCCATGGCCAGGGAGACGGAAAAGGGCGGAGACGAACAGAGGGACGATTTAGCGTATGTACGTACGTTAGCGCAAAAAGACTTGATCATTGAGCAAGAGTGCCAGAACCAACGAGCACATGTAAACAGAATGTCCAGAGAGTGAATCGGGTGGACCATTCAACGGATGCATCTGTCGTGGGTAACGCGGAAAGAGGGCAGGGAATAAGAGGTAACAGGAGCCGACCTCGGAAAATACCAAGGAAGTCTAAAGGGGGGGTGGGAGAAATGACATCAAGAAAAGAGGGGGGGAAGAATGAATCACAAGAACAGTCCAGAATGACAAGGAACAAGCTCGAGGCAAACAGGACATGGAGAAACGAAAAATGGTATATTCCTACTGGGTGTCTCTCCGTTGACCGAGTGCAGCAGAACCTGCATCACTTCCAAGTGTTCCTGTTTCTACACGGACACCTCGTTCTGAGCTAACGCTCCGAATATCCCGGCCTTCTTCTGCTAGTTCGCGGCCAATGAGGCCAGCACCGCTGGGCCCATGTTGGTGGTGGTCATAGTCGTCATCATCATTGTCGCCATCCGGACTATCGTCACCTTCTTCGAGGCGCTCCGCAAAGTCAGGTTTCCGAAGCATTTTTCTAAACGCATCGGCCATGATAGCCGCGTCGGCACCGCTAAATGGACCACTATCTCCAGCAGAAGTAGTTGATGCTCCATCATGCATGACGACACTAGGTGGATTACGATCCCGCTCGCTCATAGCAGCACCACCCGCAAAACCCACGCCTGCAGCCGCACTGGCACTCCCCGTTCCCACGGGTGAGTGAGGTGGAGGAGGTAGCGAAGCCGTACCAAGCAAAGGTGATCCTTGTTGAGCGGCGTTTGCCATCATAGGTGAAGCCGAGCCCATGGAATTGCGATTCGATTCTACTTCATCCTGATTTCTTCTGCGTAGTCTGCGAATGATGAGGAAGGCGAGAATGCATAGCGAGGCAACAGCCAAGAAGCCAAGGACGGTGATGACCGCAATTGCCCAGTGAGGAAATCCTGAACCTGATGAAGCAGGTTGGACGGATCCGGAAGCGGTGGATGATGTTGAGGGTTCAGGTGGATGTTGCGTCAACGCTGCTGAGGATGACGATGCAGCGGCGGCAGCGGAGCGAGACGATAGTGATGAAAGCACGGAAGCGGATGAGGCAGCTGCGGCGGAGGCAGAGGAGCGAGAAGCGATGACCGAGTCTGCAAAGGTTGTTTCTGCAACAATATTACGTGTGAGAAGGGAGGGTAAACAGAAGGGCAAGGGCAAAAGCGGTTAGCTGATCCGTGAAGGAAGGATGGAGGGAAGGAGGGGAGAGGAAGAGGGGGCAGAAAGTCAGAACCAAAAGGATTACTCACGGACTGCAGAAAAGATAGACTGCGAGACCTGGCTCCCATCGAGACCTCTGTCACTGCGGGAAATCACCCAGTAAAAGGGAAATGAGGTATTTTGACCACTCCAATCCCTCCCGGCAGCGCCAAACCACGTATCGTTGACCTGCGCGGTGTAGACACCTGCGGCACCAAAGGGGTTGATGATGTTACGGGCGTGGAGAATCTGTTGTCGCGAGTCGGCCCGAAAAAGATAAATATCGACCTCATTGGTTTGGGTGAGCTCTGGGCGACGTGAGTTCCCTGCGGCGACGCATGTAAGTCGGGAACACGAAAGGAACGGACGTGGACACTGTACGCACAGACAAAGGAGGCCCACTCGTGCTGCGGTATGACGGTATCAGAGGTGGGATAGCATGAGATGACATCGTTGCCTGAGAGGAGCTGGCATCGGGTTTTGGCGGCCTCTGTCGGAAGCGTTGAATACAAACGCGATGAACATGACGGGGAATTGACAAGCAAATGGACACACCGACTTGGTCCAGGTCTGTAATGACCTGGCGAGGGACGAGGCCAGCTTGTGGGTATAGGTCGCGCCGGCGGCGTTTGGATGCACGGCCGTGATACGATGTGGGGTGGGGTGGGGGTGTTGTGGTGACGAGGACGGGGGTTTGTTGGGGCCATGGGTTGAGTTGCTGGGGACGTGTAGAGGACATTTGGTTGGGTAGATTAGGGAAGAGAAAGAAGAAAGCAAGGCGGGCTTCTACGAGGAAGAGCGGCCGCAGGCCAATCGCATTATCCTTGTTGGCAAGCACGAGGCTATGAGCGACAGCGACGACGAGGAACTAAGTGTCGAGGACGTCGAGGACAGCGAGGACGGGGGTGTTGGTGGTCTGTGGATGAGAACAGAAGGGCGCTCGAATCCCTGTGACAAACAGTCACACATCCCATTCTCACGTCACGTCACCCCGGTTGACAGGATCGCAACGGGCGGAGATTTAATAATAAAATAATACATGTACATGTACACTATCTAATCTAGTCCTGAGACCCCCTGCCCAAGTGCCTCATTAGCAGCTCGTATCTACCCACAGCGTCAGCAACACATCCCAGTATAACGAATCTCCTACTCACGTCAACATCGTCACTGCGCTGTTCGGCACAGTGCGCACAAGATTCACAGACAACCCCCGGTATAATCCTGTCCACCCCTCCTTTTGTACCAATTTGCGCGTCGTGTAGATAATGCCTCCTCGTCTAACCTTGCGCAGATCTTCCACGAACCGTGCCTGATTAGAGTCTAAGTTTGGCACTCGCTCGGCAGACGGATACCGCTTCACCATCCCGTCCGAACTCATGTCGTCCGCCAGCGGTCGTCTTTGCGTCTGCAGGCGTGTCCGTATCACCTCGTGTGGATACGTCGCTATGGACGCTGTCATCTTGGACACTGCACTGCATATCAGAATTTCCTGGGGCTTTAACGGTCTTCCCCTGTCGCGCTCTATCAAAACGGAGAAAGCATAAATCAGATCAACCATCAGAACAGATGCATGACAAATCCACCGACCCATCAGCATCTTGAGCTTTTCGTACAAAGGGAACTGGACTGCAACATGTAAGATGCCCAACAAGCTTGGCACTAGTCCCCTGTAAAACGCAGCTATCCCTTCTGTCCGATATATCGTCACGGCGGCGTCCCAGGTATGCCGATATCGAACCTCGTCTCTCGATTGCGTCTGGGGAGATCACCATCAGCTAAGTGCCAAGAATTCACATGCACTCGCAACGCACCATAAACCTCGTCTTGATTACCCATAGCGGATTCGTTGCACACGTACTTGCCGCGCCGGCAGTCATGGCAGAAAGGAGATGTAACGACCAAGGATGCTCTCTCATTACGGGCTGATAGCCCTTTGCTTGCGGAGCGGGATATATTCGATCGCCTTTCGCGTTTGCGACACTCTCCGTCGAGCCTAGGGGCGGCTCTCCAAATGCAGATTTGATAAAGTCATAAACCGAAAAATATATCGCCCATGTTGGTAAATAGCCGAGAATGGTAGGACCCAAGCCGCGGTAGAGACCGCGGAACCCGTCGTGAACGAGAATCGATCTGACCGTGCCTGCACAGGAAATCCATGTTCAAGCGTTACATGGGAAGATGAATAAGCGTGAGAGATAACAGAGTTAAGAGGAAATAATACACACCCCAGATACCAAGGTACCCTGTCTGGCCCTGGACTGCTCTCTGGGCCTGTAATTTAGTTTTGACGACATCCAACGGGCACGTCGCAATGCTAGCTACAAGTCCGCCCCCTGCGCCAGCTAAAGTCCGAACATGGGGGTCCAAATTTTCAAAATTGAGATTGCAATAATTGAGGCGTCACGCAATGTTAATCAGCATACATTGAACAATGTCGTAACGAGCGAACGTCGAGAATGAACGCAGCACACGAGCCAAAACTCACCAATCATGCTGTTGGCTGTCCATTTAGGCTGCTGGCGAGTTGGTGGACCTCCCATATCTCTGCCCCGGATGGGGTCTCCTTCGCCGTCGCCGTCGTCCACGGTCTTGTTGAGAGGGTATCTTCGTACTTGGACGAGAGAAGAGGGCGGGGAGGGCTTGTGGAAGGCAGAAGAGTAAATAGTTGATGACAAAACTTGGACGGAGTGAAGAGCAGCGATGAGGATAGCCAAGAGGACGTCACAAGTCCCAATCCATTCCCCTTCCGGTTTTTGCCGGAGTCCGGTCCGTCGCGTGATCCGGCCGTGCTTGACCGTCCGGAGGGGACTTTGTGGATCCGCTGAGCCACAGAATGAAGTCACCTCTATCCACCAACCGCTATATAACATGTCCACCACGTCTCATCTTTGCTCTCAACAAACCCTACCATGCAATCCCGTGAATACCAGGATCTTCCCCAGAAATTCAACCAGGGTATCGTCGACGGTCGTCCAGAAGGTGCGTACATATCATTCTACAGCATGTCCCATTTCATGACATCCTTGGTTAGGGACAAATCCTCCCCAGGCCAAAGTGCTAGACGACACCTTCATCGATCTCGACGCAAGTGCAGAAACCCCTCCAACAGACAATTCAGCCTTTCGCGGTCCCGACTCTTCTGTCACCAGCCAGGACGTCCATAAGGGCTTTGGTCACCCCGGAAGCGGCATGTCATCCAAGGAGGAGCGCCATGGCGGAAAGCATCAGACACGCAAGAGCGAAGGACAAGGTGTTAGCCAGTGGGGACCTCCCAAAGTCAAAGATATCGAGTTGGATCGCGCCCAGAGGCCCACTGGCGATAATGTCGGTCCCACTTCTCCTGTGTAATAGACCGTGGTAGATTTTTTTGTGTACACATAACATTTCCATGTGGGCTTGTACATAACAATGCAGAAGGAATGACAAACAAGTAGGAGTGAAAGCGAGTGGAAAGGTCTCCTAGTCTATCCCAAAATATCTAATCGCAATTGTCCCTTTTCGACAGCATGATACCCTGAAAACACTCTGTGCTGTGCCTGTGCAGAGTATATCTACCTAGGAGGCGCATCCGCCACACGGCACATATCCCAAACTCCGGCACCAACCACATCGGCACTCCAAATGTCCCACTCCGTCCACCTCGCAGGCAACTGCACAGAGAACATATCCGCTCGCCTCTCTCTTCTTACCTTAAACTTCAGTCCCAGCCCTCTAGACGACACCCTCTTGTCATCTCTCTCAACCACCACGAACCTCTCCAGGCTCTCCACCCACTTGTCCACCGCTTCATACTCTAGCCTCGCCCTTTCATCCCTAAGCGCATTCCTCCTCCTCGCATTGAAACACAAACTCGTCACATCCGGAAACTTTTCCTTAGTCGAATACGTCCCTGCACATAACCGCAGATGCGCAACATGCCTGGCCTTGTACTCCACACCTCTCTCAACATTCATCAACGTCAACCGCTGACACGTCCGCGCCAACGTTCCAGCATTCACAGCTTTCGCAAGAAAAAACTCTCCACACGCAAATGACCTCAGCTGCGTCGCCGCCCTCAAAACATCCAGGGCCCACATCAATTCTTCTTCGTCATACTTCCCCGTCCCTATCCACAAGTACCTAACAAGGCACCCTAAATCTTGTCTGCGTTGCAAGAGCGCCCGGAACGAACGTATACCCTTCTTGGTCCAGAGCGCCAACGGTAAATGAGGCAAACAAGCCATATACGCTTCATGCTGGACCGCCTTGGACACCCGCAAGAGAGCCAAGAACGTATCCCAAGAGCTGGCGCCCCGGCGCTCTGAAGGAATAGGCGCGCAATATTCGAGGATCGCCATGCGTATTTCCAGCGGAAGATCCATGAACGGTGATTTCGATTCTGGTTCCACAGGCTGAACCGGCTCCGAATTCATTTTTTCAAAATTCTCCCATGTGCAGTCATAAGAGCCCAATTTCTCCCCGCCGCCGGGCATGTACATGGCGTCTTTCGGGCGTCTGCTTTTATAATGCTGTGGAGGTCTTGATGGTGGACTCGAGGATGGGGCATTTCTGTGTGATTGGGGGTGTGAATGAGAATGGGGAGGAAAAGGCCAGTGTCCGCCTAAGATGGCTGTTGTGAGCAACGAGATGGGCACGATCCAGTTTAATGACGCCCTGAATTCATCTACGATGTGCGCAATGGCGGCCATTTTTGAGATTGATGATGGTGCAGGTGATATAGAGGTTGCTGGATCCGGATGGTAAGCAGAACGTTTTCCAGCAGGCGGTACACAGCAGTACATGCGGATTCCGCATTCAAGGGCGCGAGCAGGTAAGGCCGCTGTACCTCCGTGATGAACATGAGTTGCACTTACACAATGCGCGATACCTGGGATCCTCAATATGGGTTGTCGGTGTCGCGGGATGGAAACGTGTTAAAGACCGCTCGGGCTTTACTTGGAGTTACAGCAGATGTGGTTGCGGTGTGGATTCAAAGAGAATCGCTGCGTGGCGTCAACGAGTCAACCAGTGGCAATGCGGACGTCTATTTAAGGGTGAGGACACGCGGCCTAATGTGAGGATAAGATAACCTGAGTACGACATGATTCGGACTATCCCGGAAATTACAGATTCATTGAACGCTCACCAAAGGTAAAGGTAAGTTGATCTCTTGTGAAATGTGTGTTGAGGACTACTAAGCCAGCAGTAGTCAAAGAACGGAGCGCTGAACGTCGAAAATCGAAGTCTAGGAAGGAATGCCGGGATGTGTGAGTGTGTGCTGCCTGTTCTTTTGTCCTCTGGACATACTTATTGGCGACCATTGGGGGAAACTGAATTCGATCTCCTGAAGCAGAGTAACTTGGTTGCTGACACGCACTACGCAAATGGCATGATGACCAGGGCCTCGGGAAGGAGGACGATTTCCGTAATTAATGTCTTGGATCGTTGCATGCCTGGGAAGGTTCTAGGCGCATGCCCGAATTACCCAAAGCAACAAGGATTTGAACCATGATCCGTACAGGTCGTAGTAGAGGTTCAGGTGAATGAGAGATCTCCACAACGTCGTGTTAGAATGGCGTTTTTTCGTTTCGTATCCCCCTGTGATGACCTAGTTTTCCCCAGGTTTCCCGATCGTCGACGAGTTACCTGATGGTCACTGAATTGGTATCAAGTGGGTTGCTGCCAGCTGAACAAGCTCTCTCGGTATGCACGCCGTGTGCCGCCGCCGTAATACACGATGTGATGATCTAGAATTCAGGATGACTACGTGGCCCCGTTACAAGATGACTGCGGGAACCCATGCACTGATACGAAGTCTCGAAAGTCAGGTAAAGCAGTTCAATGTGGGGGTGCCTTGGACGGTGCGCCTGGGTAGCCTGGGTAGAGGCCGACAAGCGAGCGCGTTTCGAGCTGGAGCGAGACTGGTAACCCGGAAGATTCAAGGTTTCTTGGATTCGTGTTGAAACATGGCTCGCGTGGACGTGGTTATAAGGTGATTCATAAATGAATTCGCGTTAATGGTCGGGAGGAATGGTTTTCAGCGAGACAGAAATAGTGGCGGATTGCCGGAGTGGACACGACGTTACTGGGTCGAAAACTCGTTTTCCTGTGTCGAGATTGATTTATTGGTCTGACATCAGACAAGTGATATGAGTTGGTAATGAGCGCCTGTTAACATTGTCGCGAGTTGAAGAGGAATGTGAAAACGAATGGCTCAAGTGCAGAGACGGTCGATGACGTAGTTACATAAGCTGGGTGTTCTCTACTGAAAACATATCGCAGCGATGGCTGCAGTCGACAAGCCGTACACAAATCTCCTTGCACATCTCCACAACTCAACTCCAGCCCTGCCCCTTTCCACCATCCAGAGCGCGCTCGCCCACTATCTCGCACACCTCACTCCTCTCCCAACTCCCCTCGCAGCAACCGCCGTCTCCTCTGCTCTCTACCTCACACAACCCTTCACACTCGACAAGCTCCAGTCACTGCTCACCGCATTTCGTCATGCCACCCACCTCAAATATCGTGCTCTAACGCAGGATGCAAAGTCCCGCTCGCCGATCGGAAACCTCTTTTCAAAGTCTCCGAACGCGGCCCTTGGTCAGTGGGTCGACGATGTTGTCAAGGGCATCCAAGGTGGCCATCCTGTGCTCAGACTCTCTTGCTTATCCGGGCTGCTCTTGGGAACCCATGACCTAGAGCTTGAATCTAAGAACCAGGTGGATCCGACCCATCCCCGCACGATTCAACTCGGAGGTGCAAGGAACTCCGTCGAAGACGAGTTGATCGTCGCCGTTGCTGAGATCATGGACACGTATTCGTACGGATTCATGTCTGGCTCGCCCGGAGACTGGGAGAAAGAGTTTCAGCCGACCGGACGGGGTATGTTCTTGCCCTTTCCGATGGGCCTTTGATGCTCCAAGACTAACAAACCTCTCGTGTTCTTAGACGTTCTCACCTTGGCCCTCGTCATTGCGTCCCAGTCTCTCCCTCTCGTATCCCCGGTTCGGTTCAACGTCCTCCCATTGCCTACACTCGTCCACCTCGTGGTTACAACTCTATCATCTGCTTTCCACTCCGGCAAGTTTCTTCATGAGCTGCCCGCCTCAGTCGCGCAGCAAGGAGAACACCGCATTTACATATCTGTAAGTTACCTTTCGTGCGCGAGTTTCATCACTGGTTATTGAACATGAGCGTAGCCCAGCTCCCCTGCCGCCAAATCGTTGCATTCCGTGACGTCGTCCCCAGTAATTATTTCCGCTGCCTCATTGTCGCGACTAGCAGCGAACAGCCTACGTTCCCTCCTCGAGGACTTCTCCGATCGCAAGATTGCAGACGGTCTGCGGTCTGCATCAGAGACCCTCCGCATCTTGCGAGATATGGCAATACAAATGGAGCAGGACTGGAATGCGGGGCCTCTGGCAGACGTTTCCGACCATGAAATAGGTACAAATGAAATGATTCCTATTATTACCGCACGGCCGCTCATTCTTCGTTCATAGCACCTGAAACGCGATCAATCACTCAGGCAATATGGACGACGTTGAAGACTATGCTGTTCTCGACCATCATGTTATCAGATGCCATTCTGGCCTCAGTCGTCTATGTCCAACCGGGCTCTACACCATATGTTCAGGCATCTCTTACTCCATCTGAGCTTGCTCTCCAAGTTTTACGGATCCTATCACACTTCTCGTTTATCATATCTCAATTCGGCGGCGTTACCTCTACATCGCAGGGTTTCGAGCAATTGAAGAAGACGTTCTATCTTGCGCTCGATATTCTCGCACATGCAAACGGCGGAGCCAATACCACCCACACTAATAATGGGCTGGCTGATATCTATGTGAAGGACCAATGTCTCTCCCTCAAATCACCGGCAATCACAACAGGTGAGCTAGATTATTTTTACGCCTGTTTCCCCCAGTTTTGAAGCATCCCATATACTGATAAATCCCTCTTAAGCCCCTACGCCCATTCAGAACGCTAAGAAGGCACTTGTATTAGCGAGCATTGAACAGCTGGTACCAGTTCTAAATGAGGACTGTATCCGAGAACATGTGTTTGATGTTTGTTGGCCGTAAGTCGATATCCCTCCTTTCCCTTTCTCTCTGCACCCTTTACGCTTATTCTCCGGTGTCCTAACGGGTCCCTATTCAAATTCGGATACTCAGATCCCTACCCTTCTTCTAGCCTCAGTGCTTTTGTATGCCATTGACTACAAGGCCAAGCGCCACAGACGATCATAGATGATGGGTCTTCGAGACTACTTTTAGATCTTGTCAGCCTCCCATCTGACCGGACTTGGCCATATCTTTGTCGTATTTCTCGTCGCTGATTCTTGCCTTCTCACACTACGTCTAGGCATCTTTCGGATCCTTCCCACCACGAGACATTCGAGTCCGCACATTCGGTAATCCTCGCAATTTTCGCCTCTCATGCACAAAAACGACAACAGCAGCAATCTGGGTCTCAGACGAACACACACGCATCAAGCATTACCAACCAATCTCCTCACGCCCGCGCATCATCCGACCAGGATACAGACACTGGATTTGTAAAAAAGATGGTTCCATTCTACGCACATTGTCTGATTGAAGTGAGTGATGCCTTGACCGCAATTACGTTGCATCTGTGCTGCGCATTTTAATCGCCGGAAACCTCTGTAAATCCTTCATGAAGCGCTGAAATTAGCGGCCAAACATCCATGAGGTGTATCTTCTCTGATCAAAACAGAGGCATATTCTATATCTTTTTTCTTTCTCGCTTCCTCGTATCCCTGACCACTTAGTCCCCATGGATTTACGGACCGCGTGTCTGGGTTCTCCGTAGAAGGTTTTTATATACTCGATGGTTATAGAACGCCACCGGCGCTCACACCTTCGTTGCCTTCGCCTTCTTTTCGCAAGTCGCCGGTGCTTTTACCGATCTTTGGTTTCTGGTATCACTTTTAGTTTTCGGATGCTAATAATCTTTATTTTCTTTTTCTCTGGCAGAACTCAGCTGATGGTAGACTAAGCACTCCTCAGCTCCGGATGGCGTATTCTGCTCTCGTGCGGTGTGCCGCTGCTAGTGGGCTCAATCTCGATAATGTTCCGCAGGAGGCACTGAGTCTCGCATGGTACTGCGTGCAACTCCTCTTGGACACTATCAAGGCCGGAACTCGACGTGCTGAAGGCAAGGATAAAAAGGACAACCCCGACAGGCTCGACAAAGAGCAGTTGCATAGATTGCATCTGACTCTCATATCCACTGTATCTTCACTCCCACTCATCCTCATGTTCCAGGTGCTTGAGGAGATGAAGATAATCATTACTTCTATCCCCACCTCACCACCCCCATCAAGCCCAGCATCAACGCCATCACCTCGTGGCTCCGATTCTACCAGGTCTTTGGAAGAGGGGATGAGAAACGAGCTAGTGAAAGCACTGTTCGACGAGCTTATGAAGCACGTGGGCTATAGAGAGAAGAATGCTGCTATGCAATGGTGGTATCAGAATCGGATGACGCTAGAGCATGGATCTCAAGCGTCGGCGAGCGGGAAGCAGGAAGAAGATGGAATCGTTGCGTCGGCATCGTCAACGCCGTCGATGTCATAGCAGTAGAGTCGCAATGGGGAATCAGTATATTGGCACGTGTATTGTAATTAGATGTGTCGACCTACAGAAGATGAAATAAATAATTCTGACCCCTACGAGCCGAACAAACCCTCATACTCAGCTTCCCTGAATAGTCTAGATCATCCAAAACAGCGGGTGGAACGCCCTATACCAAACAAACCAAATGTAGAGATCATTCAAATAGCAGTTGTCATTGCAGAGCATTGCAGGAACGGCCTATCCAAGGTCTGTCGGGCTCCGACCTTCGGGCTTGATAATGATTCCCCAGCTCTCGGACTGATGAAAGAGACCCTTGCCGAAGGCTAAGTATCTGAAGCCTGGAGCATCCTCTAAACAAGGATTCGGTATTTGTTGGCCGCAGCTAGCACACGTCGATCTTATGTACACGGTTATGCTTCTTCAACTCTTCCCGGTTCTCGCTTTGCTTCTGCACCCTGTTCATCGGCTTATGTCCCTTCCTCCGGTGTTCTATCGGGACCCCTTCAAAGTCTAGATAACCGAGTTGCTGTCGCTTCATGATCATGGTGGTTAGGGTAGAGGCCAGGCGAGGTTCTTGGTATTTCCTCTGAGTTTGGTCAATCTCACATTCCACCGGCTCGGTCTCATGGTCTCGCTCTTCTCGCTCTCTTCTTCCCACTCTCATTTACTTCCCGCATGTTTTGGAGCCTTTCGGATCCATCCGGCGGCAAGATGCTCGAATCAGTACAACTTTCTAATTTTGCGAGCTACCGGCAAGACCTCGCAAGTCAGCACTGTGACCATGCAATACCTGCTAACCGCACATAGTCCGGCTACGATTCACTTCTTTCGCCTAGAAGATGATGCCGTTCTACGGAGTATCTGATTGAAACAAGCGTCGACTGGGTTTACTTACGTTACACGGGCCTGTGCCATGCTGCGTGTTTGATCACCGGACATTTACTGTAAATCCGTTATGAAGCGCTAAATGTTTGGCGGGGATACGCAAGGATTCTTCCGGGGAAACCAAGGGAGAAAGCATAGGCTTACTCCTGTCTTTGCCCCCGTTCCTCTTCTTTTGTCGCATATGCTCCATTAGTCCATCTGCATACTCAATCACCTACATTTGTAGTCTCCATAAAACGCTTGCCCGTGTGCTGGCCTTCCCATGTGACAGTGGTGCTGGATGATTATAGGGCGCCATTGGTCCAGATTGGTCCTCACATCACTTTTTTACCTTCTTTGTCTTCTTTCCTCAAGTAGCCGATATTCTTACCGACCTCCGGCTTCTAGGCTCTGTTGCCATACTGTTGAAAGCAGCTTAACGGCATCGGACCTGAATGGCATCACGTATGCGTACCGTGAGGGAACTAGCAGACCAAGTATTGAAAGTTGATGCTGTACACATTCGGGGTGACATCGAGGTTTGCGTGCATCGCCTGGATGTACTCGGGTGAACGGGAGAGAGAAACAGTGGAAGACTTCGAGTGGGAAAACACAGATCTGAACGTGCAACAATTGATTACATCTCATACCTACATCCACGGTACCGCACTTCTATTTGTTCTTGCGTCCCAATACACGACTTGAACGTTCATAAACAACTCAAGTCAGCCGCCACTTTTCACCCTCATCATTCTCATTCTATCAATCTTCACCACCTCGTGCCCTCGATTCTGTCAAGCGGGGGGAAAGGGGGGAAGGAAGATAAGCTGGTAAGACAAACATTTGATGAGGTTAGATTAGAACATGCGTCCGAGGTCCAATGATGAGTAGCTATATGAGAGATTGCCACATTAGCATCTACGAAAGTGTCGTGCGGAGGCATTGCTTTTTTGCGAGTTGTAGCACAACGGATTGTTATTAATATCAAGATGGTATCTGTGCAGATTTCTGGGCTCGGGATAGGAGGAGGGGGAGGGAGAGAGAAAACATATTGTGGCAACACAATGGATGTCATTATCTGCCCTAGCCTCCAAGGGGATATTAGACCAACGGCAGCCTTTAATTATTAGCGGTCCGGGTACGCGGTTCTGTGTCGCGTCCAAATGGGAACAGGTGATGTGGGATTTGACACAGACCTCAGAGACTTCACGATCTGATCGTGGGACCTGTGAGTTAGTTGGGCTAGATAAAATGCCTTCAATAGAGACACGGATGATTGGGTAAGTCCAGAACAAACGTGGGATCGAATTCGGATTTGGCAAGTTGGCGTGTGAGCTGTGAGCGGAAGTGCGGGGGCTCTTCGATTGGCGTGGACTTGTCTTGATGTAAATCACTCTTCTAGCAGTCCCCTATCTCCTTCGAAGGGAAGAACACCGGGTTTCAATCCCTTGCACTTCGGCCACTTTTCAATGGCCCGATAAGCATTTCCCCGGTTGTGCGGTTGCACGGCATCTTACCAAAGCGCAAGCATCCATTTCTGGCTGGTTGGAAAGCTCGGGCTTCCCACTTTGCACCAGTTCATCCTAGAAGATTGCGTTTATCTCCCCCTCATTGCCATGTGGGAATTGCAAAAAGCATCGCTACACAGGGCTGACTCAGAAACCTTTTGGATCCACTAATGCTGAATCCCGGTTGCCGATTTGGATCTGTAGTATGTATCCGCTATCAGTTCTCGTCGAGTCAACGCAGTGCGATCGAGTGACCAATGACCTATTTCTACTGTAGAGGTTTTATCGCTTATGTCGTCAGGGAAAAGGAAGATCAATCTAGTCTGGCAAGGAATAGGTTGTCGGTTGATTCTATACCCATGCGGTATCCATAATCGTTCCTGCGAACGCTTGGCTCACATCTCCTTTCTTCTCGCTTTCACAGGTCCGACTTTGGCTTTGGCGTTAAACCCGTGGATTCATATAGTGTGCCTGTAAATGGATGGATGAATGTGAATTCAACAGACTCCCGCATCGTGCCTGTTGTCATCACCACTACTCATCTCAAGGCTTTCTGTCGACCGCCTGCGGTTCGCTGCATCATGACGGACTTGTATACAGGAACTGATGTTCAACTCCCTCATATACCTGATAACATGAGCATCGCGCAGTTCATGCTTGATCACCAACACGAGATACGTCCACCCTTGGATGACGGTGTACCTTGCCTCGTTGATAGTAAAACTGGAAAAGCATTCCGCATCTCGCAGGTGAGTTTCCGGATGAACTTCCTGTGATTACCTTCTTCCCTTCCCGCTGAAATGCTGCTTCTAGCTAAGGCGCCGTACGTACGGTTTGGCAAATGCGTTGGCTTCAAATTATGGCATCGGTACGCCTGCGTTCAACTACCCAATTTGTGAGTGGTTCTAAGAAGCTGGTGGTGTAGGTGAAAGTGACAGAGGTACGCCCATCCTTCGAGGACTTTTGGATTACCCGTTTGATAGTGAAATTCCTTTGATTTCCAGTTATGATCCTGAGCACAAATAACATAGGTAAGCTCTTACATATCCGTGTCCTTGATACTCTTTCGATCGTGAACCCAAGACTATCCTATGGTTGTATGGGCAATCCACCGGCTTGGTGGCATCGTTACGTGGGTAGTCAAATATCCACTCTGAGTCCTAGTTTTCTTTAACACGCACTTTTAGCTGTTCCAACCCGCAATTTACCGTCCATGAATTATGCCACCAGCTTCGGACGGCCAATGTTACCTTTATGATCGTCCACTCCGCCGTCCTCGATATCTCGTTGGAGGCTGCCCGTCATGTGGGACTCCCTGATAATCACATCGTCTTATTGGACAAGCCCACAGACGCTATCGACGCCTGCCAAAAGTCCACTGCGTTGAGCCACGAGACCGTGCCAGATCTTATAAACAAAGGATTAGATCAACCGTGCTATTTTATAGAGCGAGCACTTGCACCTGGCGAGGGTAGAACAAGAGTGGCACTGTTATCATGGTCCTCGGGAACAACAGGAACTCCAAAAGTGGGTGCACAGGTGTTCCTCTCTGACTGGCCTTAGTGGTGTTTGAAGCTGAAGATATCGTTGCTTAGGCTGTTGCAATACCACATTATGCGCTAATTGCGAATATCATCCAGATGGCGTTCCACAATCGAGTGAATGGGAAGTGTGGCTCCCGTAGTTCGAGTTTTATACCCGGGGATGTTGCGCTTGGTGGTAAGCCCGGTCTATGGCTCCTTTCTCCTCCCGAGGTTCTTCTAAATATGCCCTTTAGTGCTACCTTTTCATCGTAGGTTCCCTTGGAATGCGCTCTTGACCCGAAGTCACTGTTAACATCCCAACTTTCTAGATGTTGCGGGCTTTGTGATTACTGTCCGTCGCTCATTACTCTTCCGGAAGCCATTACGTTCTGACATTTCACTTTCAGGTGCATTTGGTAATCTTCTGCTCTGTGAGTGGATGCTAATATCATCGGAGTTCATGGCCTTACTTCATATATGTTTTCAGATGACACTTGTAGTACCACCGAAGTACGATCTTCTTGATATGCTCGATGATCTTGTACGACATAGAGTGTCACATCTCTTGTAAGCTCTCTGTGCGTTCTTGAGTTAATGGAAGTACAATTTATACCCACTAGTCTTGTGCCTCCTCAAGCTATAGCTCTTTCAAAGGTAAGTGTTATTCATGGAACATTAATATCCCCATCCGACCCCATTACAGTATCCTTGCATTCGGAAATACAATCTTACATCCTTGAAGTATCTCATGATAGGTGAGGTGTTCCTTGAATTCATTTTCATCGGATACTGATTCAATGGCTCCAGGCGCTGCTCCCGTGTCACGGCAAGTACAAGAGAAACTTTGGGCGCTCTTTCCATCAATTAGCATTGGTCAGGCTTACGGTTCGCGAGCTTAAATTGAGTTCCAGTTCCCTTCTCTGACATTAAAATTAGGGATGACCGAGATGACCACCACGGTAGCTATGATATCAGCCGACCAGCAGCGCGGTCCCCTCGGGAGTGCGTACGCTCAATTTTTAGGTGGAGTTGTCAAGTAACTGATGCTGTGCCAAGGCGGTGGGCGGCTCCTCCCTGGCATAGAGGCACGTATCGTGAGGCCCGATGGCACTTTGACCGCACCTGGAGAGTCTGGCGAACTCCTGGTGAGAGGGCCTGCCGCGGCTCTCGGATACTGGCAAAATACTTCCGCGTATGTTCTTGTCAGCTGCTTCCACACTTCAGCGCCAACTCATTATAACCTTCAACAAAACCAGTACAGCTGAAACCTTTGCTAATGGGTAAGCAGACCCTCGGGGACGGAGAAAACTAACTCACTGTCGGCAAACCCTCAGGTGGATACGAACGGGAGACCAAGTTGTTCTTTCAGCCAATGGCGAGGTATTCGTATGTGATCGCCTGAAGGTAATATTTTCAAGGTGGATTTCCTTTCGAACGCCGTAGCTGATTTCGCCTGACAGGAATTTCTCAAAGTTAAAGGATTTCAGGTAGCGCCAGCTGAGCTAGAAGGCACGTTACTCGGACATCCCGACGTTGTCGACTGCTGTGTTATCGGCATTGAGGACGAGTACTGTGGTGAAGTTCCCATGGCTTACGTCGTACTCTCTCTTGATGCTCGACGAAGAGTTTCACGCGATCCACAAGCTGTGTTGAAAATACAGGAGAGTATTGAGAGGGTAATTCGCGATTCCTTACTACTCAGGGCCTTGAAGTATGATCACTGAATGTCATTACTAGTATATCGCTGAAAGAAAGGTCCAATACAAGCACCTGGTTGGAGGAGTGCGCTTCATCGAAGCAATACCGGTATGGATAGCCCAGTCCTCTGTGACGTAGTGCTGATGTGTTGAGTTTCCCAGAGAAATGGCAGTGGAAAGCTTCTAAGAAGGGTCTTACGGCAACGCGCCAGAGATGAAGAACTGCAACTGAACCAGCCAAGGCGCCACTCGAAGCTCTGAAGGAAACGTGAATTGTGAATATGAATGGGCGCGTAGAGCATAATGTAATCCTCCTGTATTCTAACTGACAATAAATCTCGCTGGAGACATGCGTGGTGGGAGAGGGTGCCGGCCGGTTTCGTTCATAAGCGGGCAATATTTATGGAATTTACCTCGTAAGGAAGACGCCTGCCCCACTTGACCTTGTCACGCGACCAAATGTTCTCATAGTAGTGATGCCTTGTGCAAAGTAGCGCGCAGCAGCAGTTAAATCCATCGAGTGTTCAGTAGACGGCGTGTCATTGCGCTTTCGTACCTTTTCACCCCCTACGCCGGAATCATGGAAATTCACTCGCTACGACCACTTCTCCACCACATTCCTGATGACCAGACCCTTGGTCAGTTTCTCTTCGATTCCATTCATCCTGCAAGGCCGAACAAGAAGAGAGGAACACCGTGGATTATAGAGGACGCGGCAGGCAGGTCATTTAGCGAACAGGAAGTGAGTGTGGTTTGTTATGGGAGGAATTAAGGTTGCTGAGCAGGTCGCAAGCTTCGTGACCGGACCTCCGCTCTGGCTAGTGCATTGCGATATAAATATGGTGTTGGTGAAGACGATGTGGGTGAGGGGATGGATCCTCCGAGCACACTCTGTGTAGAGTCTGACAACATCTAGTCCTTCTGTTCAGTCGCAACCACATTGGTTAGTCTTACCTTGATCCGGTTGTGCTAATTCGAACTAATGGTTGGTTGACTTTGTCCAGATTATCCCGTCGCAATTTGGGCTGTCCACAAACTTGGTGGTATAATATCGTGAGTCTTCTGAACCACTAGCCGGAGCCCTCGTAACAAAAGTCCTCAGTGGCGCGAATCCGGACTTCTCTACAAACGAATTACTTTATCAGCTACAAGCCACTAAAGCAACCGTTATCATTGCCCACCCAGATGGTCTTTCTGTGGCTGAGGCTGCTGCCCAGCAGCATGGGCTATCCTCCGACCGCGTACTCGTGTTCAACACGGGGGACTCGTTGGGCGCTCCTAAAGTTTCTGTTGAGGATATGGTGCAGCTTGGCCGTACCCATGCTCCAGCTTTCCGGGAGAGAAAGCTCAAACCTGGTGAAGGCAAGACCAAGCTGGCTTTCCTCAGTTTCTCTTCAGGAACCACTGGTCGACCCAAGGTGAGAGTTTCTCTTATTCCCTACTGCATCCCGAGCTTCACTGTTCTCCACAAGGCTGTCGCAATTCCGCACTACGCTCCTATTGCCAACGTCATACAGATAGCTGTCCACAACCGCGTGAATGAGGACTACTGTGCTTGGGAGGATCGTCGGTACCGGCCGGGAGATGTCGCAATTGGAGGTGCGTCCAGGGTTGCACTTTCCCTCTATGATCTCAAGAGCTCATATGAGCATTAGTCCTACCCTTCTATCGTAGGTGGCAGAACAATGGAGTGTTCGAAAGGTATTAACTTCATCCCGACAGATATATACGGTTTGGTCATAAACGTGCGTATCTTTTCGTCAGCTCCTTCGCCCGCCATGTTGAAAGCTCGATTTCTAGTTACATTACGTCCTATTTTGTGGCGTAGGTCTTTCTCATGGTGCTATAGAGAACACGTAAACTCAGCGATGCATTGACTGGCGTCAGATGTCACTGGTTGTCGTTCCAAGGTTCAACTTCGTAGAGATGTTGAACAGTATAATACGGCACAAGATCACCCACTTATTGTGAGTACTCTTAGTTACTGTCTTTGGCTCTTCTCAAGCAGTTGATCAGCTTGGTTCCGCCTATGGTCGTGTTGCTCTGCAAGGTTCGGTTTCATAATGTTTTCACACTAAAAAGTTATTTATTGAGTTCGCCGTTAGCACCCAGCGGTCAAAAACTACAAGCTTCATGAATGTGTCAGAATGATCATGTGCGGTGCCGCACCCCTCTCCCATGAGTTGAACCAACAGTTGTTTGCGCTTTTGCCCAATGCGCACATTGGCCAGGCATATGGTAAGTGCCCGTGACTTGCCAATGCTGAGACTGCAGCTGATTTGTCATTGCAGGAATGACAGAAACTTGTACCGCGACTACGATGTGGCCCATAGAGCGGAAGCGGGGCATATCCGGAAGTGAGTAAACTTTCCTACGTAGTGGGATGAGATGGGCTCATCATGTTGTAAGGTAGTGGAACGATGCTACCAGGGACAATTGCCAGAATCGTTAAGCAGGATGGGTCGCTGGCAGGCTATGATGAATCCGGTGAGCTAATTACCTGGTCACCATCGAATGCATTGTGCTACCTGAACAACCCGGAAGCGTAAGTCTGTCTCAAAGTTGGCGAGGTCGTAAGACTGAAATTATAATTATGCACGTCCAGGACGAAAGAGACTTTCGTTGATGGGTGCGTTTTTGTTACTCTCGTTCCACGACGCTTTCTCATTTTCTTGAGCAGTTGGGTTCGGACTGGTGACGAGGTAAAGATCGATAGGAACGGTGAGGTATGGGTTCTTGACCGTTTGAAGGTCCGTGTTGTATATCCCTGTTGGCTACACGAACTTATTTCGTTTCCGTCGCGTTAGGAAATTATGAAGGTGAGGAACTAGCGGTGCCCAGCATTTCTAATTTGATACAGAAAACTTCTCTCTCAGGTCAAAGGATTCCAGGTCGCCCCTGCCGAGCTTGAAGGGTGCATATTGGAGCACGAGGATGTGAGCAATACGTGTGTGGTCGGCGTACCAGATGATTATAGTTTGTCTATTCATCATTGTGCTGAGCAGTATACTAACTGGTGACAATCAGGCGGTGAGGTTCCAGTGGCTTTCGTTGTATTGACAGCGAATGCAGCCAAGCGGGCCGCTCGTGATCCTAGAGAAGCCGAGAAAATTCGAGCATCTATTGTGAAGGTACGCGTATCCTATCTACGACTGTCGTAACAGAACTGAACCAACCGTTCATCCAGCACGTTGCTGACAATAAGGTCGCTTATAAGCATCTCGCAGGTGGAGTCGAATTTGTAGATGTAATCCCTACTTCTCCGAGTGGGAAGCTGCTACGAAGGGTGCTTCGTGATCGCGCAAAGGAACTGAAACATCTGCAAAAAGCCAAGGCTAAGTTGTGACCCACGCGTATGTAGTTAGGGGTTGGTTAATTAATATACTCACGTGACTGACGCGGTTGAGCCTGCCATAAAGAATGTTGATTATACGCGCATTTCGCGTCTTGTTCACCTTGTCGCTCCAATGCCTGTAACCTCGTCGAAGCGGCCTTTCAGCGTATACTCTAGTGGGACAGAAGAATATGTCACTCCACGAAAACGCCCTCGCAGAGATATTAGCTCGCCCTGTCCAAGTGAAAATACACCTGCTTCATGTCGCAGTATGTTAGCCTGCCCAACAGTATACCCTGCATTCACCCAGACTAGTTATCAAAGTCGCACCAAGGAAGACCTGTGGCGAACCACAAGTGGTTGATCTCTGCACCTCATTGAAACGTTGCCGCTCAGATGCGGACGACTCCACCATCAGTGAGCTCAGAGCCTTACCCTACGGTGCGTGTCTTGCAGGCTTCGATCCCACTGTTCTGATGTCCGTCTCAGGAAAGCCCCTAGCACAATCCGTCCAAAGCCTGCTCCATAGTGTCAAAATTAACGTTAAGAAGCGTGTGGATAAGAGGGACCGGATCATCGAGACGGAACTATATTTAAGATGGTTGGAAGAACTGGATTTCGCAGTAACAGGCATCGAGGTTCAATATTCACTGTTCTTTTCATGGATTTTGAGGCTAACGGATCCGGATCGTCCCTAGAACTTGCTGAAGGCCAAGATACCAGGTACACGCCGGCGCATAACAGGCCTGGGCCGCATTACCTTCGCTATTTTGTACCGCATTGTTGATGGCTTCATCTCGGACGTCGATCATCATCACGATGGATGGTCCTCCCGAGGGTCTGAGGAACATCCTATATACCCTGTCACAATGACGCTCGCCGAGGAAGCTAACGATCCATCGACGGATTCTCGCGCTGAAAATGCCGTGCGCTTGGCTGAAGAAGCCCTCAAGAAATATGATAGAGTGATGGAGCTTGCTGTTCGGAGGCTGAAGGCTGAAGGTGGAAGGACTCTCAAGGTGGCTCGTTTGATTGCTCAGAAAGAGAGAGCACTTGCTCGTGCATGTTGCTTATTGTGCGAACAGACTGGGTTTGGAGGGGACAAGAGTGGAACGGGTGATTCGATACTGCAATCAACAAGGAAGTTTATGAGGCAATGGAAGGCCGAGGTAACTTCTAAACCACACATACGGACGTTTTGTGCTCACGTTTTTGGAAATTCCAGCATGGCATAACGGATGACGATGAATATGACACCCAAGATGAATTTTGAACTTGAAATTGATACCCCCTCACTATTCTTATCGGGCTTGATTGACTTATTGTGCCTTCATTCTTAACCTAACGAGCATTTCTCAATTGTAGCATATAGTACTCAAGGCACTAAACATTATCACTTCACAGAGATACGGGGATATGAGATAGGAAACACAACATTAATAATTTTTATTGAACTGAAGGAGCTCGGCCTTTTGACGCTCGCAGTTCAACTCGATGCTTCGTTCTTGCCTCGCAACATGTATATCTTCCGCGTGTGTTTATATCGACCGCTTATACCAGAGTGTTCCTACCATTCCTGTTTGATCAGCTAAACTCGCCATGGCCCTTGGTTGGTGGTCGTTTCTCTTTCTGATCGACTGTACACTGATGTGCATGTGGAACAGTATCAGCGACAACAGTTGGGACAATTCTGGCTTGTGCCTATTATGTGTTGGCTACGGTTCTCCAAGTGTATAATCCCCCTTCGATTTGTCCCCGGTCGGGATATTTTACTCTGACTGTAAACGGCCAGAGCGTCCCCATAACAGGTGCGTCCTTTTGTGGATTAGGATCGGCTTGAAACACACTCGAAAAAACACGCAGCATTTGATGGCTATGCATACACCCACTCTGCGTTCGCAGAGGGTGCTGCAGTAATCAAGATCACATCTACACAACAGTCCTCGATATCTTCATTCACCACTAGCCCTCACGATTATGGCTATGACGACTCGGGAGTCATCTCAAGCAACACACTGACCTTTACAATGGAAAGTCCTCAGTACATCATTGTCAAGTTGGACAGAGTAGAGGAGCCCATTCTCGCTGCTGACCCACTCGAGACTGATATTCCACCAGGTTCTGGATCTGGCATCTCCAACGCTGTCACGCAATATGGTGCAGATGCCTCCGGGAAGACGGTCACAACTGCTGTACTCAACAACGCGATCCAAGCTGCCGGTTCCAGGGGCAAGGAAGCATCATCTACGTCCCGCCTGGAATCTATTAAGTCGGAAACCCTATCCTTCCCTCAAGCACCTCCCCCTATCTCTCCGCTGGCTCCACTCTACGTTTTACGGGGAACCGCGCAGACTACACGGCCGACTGGCATAAATCATCTCAGGACCTAGATGAGACCGAGTGGATTCGCACCGCGTTTGGGTCACACGATGTGAAGATACATGGTCGAGGCACAATCGACGTGCTGGGTGACTATGCGCAGAAAACTGGAAAGTTCATTGCCCATGCAGTCGTTCCGATTAACGGCTCGTTTCTCCTTTGATGAGCCTATCATATGCGACGGAGGATCTTGGTCCTTGATGCCAACGAGCTCCAGCCATGTTTTAATCGACCATGCCAAGATCCTGAACCGAATGGATCTCAGTGAGGCGAGTCACTGAGGTGATCCATGATTCTACCCCCGAACTGACTTCTACGCGTAGAACGACGTAATTGACGTCCAAGAATCCCAACAATGGGTACCAATTTGGTCTGAACAAGAGGTCTATGCTGAGTTTGTCGCTTGAACGGTGTCATGGTCCGAAATTCCATTGGAATATCCCTTGACAATTCCTTCAGCACTAAGACATGGCCGAAATCTGAAGGCATCGCTGTAAACTACTCCGGCAACCCGCAGACTCTATATAGTATCACTTTCTCCAATAACTTCGCTTGGACACATTGCTACGGCTTCAAAGTCGGACAGGGCGTGTGGGAAGACCAGCAAATGGTGCGCTTCGAATACGGAACTGTGTATAATGCCGCTGTTGGACTCGGAATTCACCATACGTATGTATTCCTTTCCTTCGCATAGTCCACTAATAGCCTCCTTTCCGCAGTGGGGTAGTGCGGCGGTCGATGGAATCCAATTCACAAAAATGAGCACTGAACATGCACGGTGATAATGATGGACACCAAACCTGGCTCGCAATTTTCGTCCAAGCTGGCACTGCGGGTGTTATTGGACCTATTCGTAATGTCAGTTTATGGAACATTGCTGTTCGTTCGCGTGGCACTACTGCAGCAATGGCGGACGGTGTAGGAGGTGCCCTTGTCTCGGATGTTGGTTTGAGGCAAATTTGGTTTAAGGACACGGAAGCATATGCCACCACATTGGAGGAGATGAATATCACTGAGCGGGATTTCTCGAGTAACGTTGTTGTGAAAGGTTGATTGTCGAGATTGGACTCGGTTTCTGAATATACAGTCTGCTGATGATACACATACCTCGCTAACCCCATATACTCGCCTGAGGCCAAGTGTGATGTCACCATGAGAAACCCATCGCCATCCTTTGTAATCAACTGGGATGCGTAAGAATAAGCTCACGGATTATCGGTACTCTCAATTTGAGTCTTCCTACCTACCATATCCCTCACGATGACAGTCAAAGTTACTCTCGATGGCCACTTGCTCGCCCAGTCTGACAACACCATCGTTGTCGAGGGCAATCACTACTTCCCTCCGGATTCCGTGTCCAAGAACGAACTGAGCAATTCAAACACCCAGTAGTGCCTACCGCTGAACTACTCTTTGGGGATTTGCTAACAAGCCTCAACCAGAACCGTATGCGGATGGAAAGGGTAAACGATGCTCTATAAATGCGATTGTTATTGGATTTCGTCTCACGCCGTGGGTTGGTATTGACAGAACTGCTTCGCACTACAACGCTGTAGTTGATGGAAAGGAAGTCAAGGACGTTGCCTGGCAAGTTGCCTTTTGTCGGGTTAATGATATATCGGTTCTTACACTTTCTCCGCGAAGGTACTACCCCAGCACGATTACGGACAAGGCTAAACCGATCGAAGGATATGTTGCTTTCTACAAGGTGTGCCTTAAAGCTTCAGGCGCCGGTCTGTTAGGGGATTACCATTACTGATATTGTTGATAGAACAAGGTCACAATAGAGCAAGACTAGGCCTGTTGCAGGGCGTCTGCTCAGCCCCTTTGTTGGACTTGAAATAGGATGAACACTTGTAAATGCGTCAGGAAGAATGATGTTGTAATACTTGACACAGAGCGCTTGAGGGGTACACGAGAAAGCTGAAGATCATACAGCACTCAAAGCCATTTTCAAGCTTCATGAATTCATGATTGAGAGGCTTGAAGGGCTCTGATAAGATATCAAATCTGGGTAAAAAGATGCTGGATTCGTCCGAGCTTTGGTGAAGGAGTCCGGTAGAGAGCCAAGAAGCCAAGGAAATCACTGTCCAAAATTTGATAGAATGCAGTGACAGTGAGCCAATTCAAGTGGTCGTCGACTGTGAGATTGACGAGGAGACGACTTTGCGAGAACATTCGCCACATCACGTGGATTGGCGCACTTACGCGTCGGTCTGGCGCTAAAAGTTATGCTGATGACTGAATTCCATAAATGACTGGCATGCGACCGACAGCCTCGAAACCATCCTACCTTCCCAATGTCCACCTCTGTCAAGCTCTACGTCTATGACCTCAGCAATGGCATGGCGCGTTCACTCTCTAGGCAACTCACTGGACGGCAAATAGACGGCATTTGGTAAGGCTTGTCGGACTTTCTACAGCGCGTCATATCCTCAACTATGGTGGATCAAGGCACACGTCCGTTGTTGTATTCGGAAAAGAAATATTCTATGGACAGGGCATCAATATTACTCGACCTGGTCAGTCTCATGTAAGATTCCACCTACACTCTTCGCCCTAAGATTCCTCTGACAGCTCATGCGGCAACAGCATGGCCAGCCTTTGCAGATAATCGACATGGGCGAAACGGCCATTGATGAGGAGACGTTTAACGAATATTTAGAGGAGATGAGGGAACATTATACCGCCGATAAAGTACGTCATCCTATACAACTAGAGATCAAACTTGGCTCACCTACGGCAGTATCACTTGCTGGGCAAGTCGACGCAAGGACTCTTTACTCACTCGTCCATACTAATCACTCAATGGCCAGACTTCAATTGCAACTCTTTCACCAATGACGTCGTTGGCTTTCTTACTGGAGGATCCATACCTGACTTCATCAAGGGTTTGTACTCTCTTAACTCCACAAGAATTTAACCTGACATGGCATAGATCTCCCAAGCGACTTCTTGTCCACACCTTTCGGGGTCGCACTCCGGCCAACGATTGACGCTATGTTTAGGCGTCCAGTTCCAGGTCAACTACCTGCGGGTGCACCCGCCATCACACCGTCACAGGCGCAAACAGATACTCAACTCGCTGCTTCTGTTCTCCAGTCCGTAGCCAACCAAGCTCAAGCACCACCATCCATTTCCGCCCCCAGCTCTCATCCGGCTGAGAGCTCATCGATCACGGCACCGATGCATGTGATCACCAACCCCCCGTCATTTGACTCTTTCCTAAAGTCCCACCGAGCAGCCGCGGCATTATTCACAAGCCAAACATGTCCTCCGTGCCGAATGATAGAGCCGATATTCGAGCGGTTGGCCGAGGAGAAGGGTCCGCATGATGGGCGGCAGGGAGTCGCGTTCGCCAAGATTGACATCGACGTTGGCCTCGGTAGAAACCTTGCTGCGCAGTGGAATATCAGGGCTACGCCTACCTTCTACTTTTTCTTGGACGGTCAGAAGGCGAGTATAGCTGTGTTGCCGAGGTGGAGATGAATGTCCTGAGCTAACCTTTGTCGCTCATGTTTCTAGAAAGCGGAACTGAAGGGAGCTGATGCGGCTGAGCTCAGGACACAGGTCGACCTTCTTATATTTGAGGCATACCCGCGTAAGCAAGCTGATTAGATGACTATCTGCTGGGGGCTAATCCCTAGGTGCTTACTCCCTGCAGCGCATCCCCACACCCGGCTCAATCTTCCAAACATCCAGAAGCTCTCATTGAAGCCGATTTTATTCACCCAGGTACCAGCAGTAGATAACGTGGTCTCCAAGCTTTTTTCCTTCATAGATGAGGTGTCATGGCCTGCAACAGTGAACCCGACTCCAGATCAGATTAAATCTGTTATATCAAAGAGCTTCGCGCCATACCTGAAGGTCCGGTTTACCTCTCCCAAAGCACCGCCCAACGGAGTTACGGCCTCAGCGGCTCCAATTTCCAGCACACCCGCAATGCTACATTCCTGGAATCAAGCTACGGCAGCTTTGATTACAGTTCTCCCTGCGGAAGTACTTTTCCCACTGATTGACATGTGGCGACTAGCGTCCCTTGATCCAGCTACTGGCTCATGGGCCACAGCCCCATCGACTTCCCCATGGGGCGGACCAATAGGCGCCATCCTTCCGAAGGCTATCGAGGTGCTCCAATCTGGTTCTACCAAAGGTACAAGAAATTACCTTTTGACTGTTCTCCGACTGCTTTGCAATGCTTTCTCGAGCCCTGCCTTGTCTCGGGCGCTTCTGACCGATAGTCGGGCCAAGCCAAATTTGACGTCAGTGCTTGTGCAGAGTTTACTGTACGAAGATGCCGTAGTAGGGACTGCGGCTGCGAGCCTAGCGTTCAATGTTGGAGCTTGGCTACAAAGTGGCAGGGTCGAAGCGGTGAAGAATGGGAGAGACATTCGTGCGGATGTCCTTGGCGAGGATGAAGAGTGGGAAATAGAACTCGTTAGTGCGGTTGTTGAGGCTTTGGGCCGAGAGACCAGGAATGAAGAAGTTGGTGAGTTGTTGCTTTGAACAATCATTCTCGCGGATGAACGTTACGTTCTGATGATATCAAAAATAGTTCATCGCTTAGCAGCATCGCTAGCATTATTTTTACGATTGTCGCCGTTCCATGATGAACAATTGAAACCGCTTTTGGAGGTATTACAAGCACAGGAAAAACTCCAAGGCAAGTTAAGAAAAGGTGATGGTTGGGAAGGTGATGGCGGTGTTGGCAAGAAGGAAGTGCGACATCTGATTGAAGAGGTTGCGGGAAAACTGTGTGTGTGAGGGGAGCGGACCAGGAGTGGGAGTGGGGGTGGGAGGTTTTGTGAGGTAGAAAGTAAACTTAGATTATCGCTTAACACAAACTTTCGAATGGTCGGCCATAAGTCAGCCACTATAGAGTCTGATAACGTGACGCGGGGAGAAGAAAAACGGGGAAGCTGGATTTTCGTAACCCCGGATGGAGTAGCGCGTGGCTCGGTTACTTGCTTGGCCTCATACTATGAATGGAATCTGGATCCTGAACGGACCATATATAAGTACTCCCTCGTTTTCTCCCCTTCTAGCCCACCAACAGCACTAGCAACAAATGAATCCACAATACGCAGGCCCTTGGGCTCTTCCCAACGAACTCGTCCTCGAAATCGCCAAACTGGCATCTGCCAACTCTCAATCTGACTATCGTAACTGGCTCCTACTATCTCGCGGTTGGCACAAAGCAGTCCACCTTGTCTGCCTCCGCTACGTCCCCATCCATCTCTTCTCGAGCCGCGCCATCGACTCCTTCGCGCGCCTTCTGGAGACATATCCTGACGCAGCGCGATATGTCCACCATCTTTGGACTACCTCTGTGACCAAAGCGGAGATCTCTATCGCGCGCGCTTGTACCAACCTCGTCTCCCTTGCCTGCCAGAGCGCATTGCTTACATCCATCTCCTCCATGCCCGTCTTCTCCCACACTTCCCTGCGCGAACTCACTATCATGACAATCTGGAGTCCATGGGAAGACATCATGTGCACCCCGCACGCCACTCAACTCTGTTCTCAAATCACGCACCTACGGCATTTCGAAGGTCTCCCACCTGATTTCCCCGCCAACGAGCTCACATCACTCAAGCAGCTCTCGTTCGCATCACACATTTACCGTGATTTCCTCATGAAACACGTATCGAGATTAGGGGACATGAAGAGCTTGGAGAGCATTGTCGTTACAACGTCATGGCAGCGTGGCACTGCTGCCGCTCCAGAAGAGTTGGCCAAGGGCTTGCAGGCGATTGACAAGCGCTTGCGTGTTGTCCACTGCGAAAGAGGCTTCAACGAGAGGGAGACCTGGTGCGAACGCAGTCGCCTTGGTAAATGCCTTTGGAATGTCGCACGACCAGACACGATCGTCGCCGTGGGCTCGGGTGAACCTAACCTCGCGCCGTACAATTGAATTACACTCACTCCCACCACACCCTCCTCTATTCTCTTATCTCGACTTCTCAATTTCCCGTCTACTTCTTTCACGAACAATTGAGCTGTGTTTTCTCACTTCGTTCTTCTGTGGCATTAGCATATTTTTCCTAATGTACATTTGATGCCTTGATGCATGTGTATTTCTACTTTGGCGCGATTAAGCGCAAATGAAATAACCATTCTTACATCAACGTCAGACTCTTTTGTTCACCTCGTCAGCGTTTCAACGTCAACACTTATCAACACTAGCACCCGAAGCACCTGTCGGAAAGGGCTTTATCCGCCGGAAACACCTGCCCGTTCAGTCCTCCATTGCGTCATACATCTCATGTTCCCACGTTTCAAGCTGAGACATCGGATCGGTCGGCAAGTCGTCGGCGACTTCGGGGGTCGAGTTGGGCACATTTAATCATCTCGATGAGAACATGTTTTCTTTGCTCTCTCCTCCCAACACCATTTGTTGACAACCTAACTCCATGCACAAGCTCTATCACCAATATCCCGCGTTTCAAGCTTTATCACCCGATTGAACAATGATGTAGTCTGCCCTTCATTGTCCCCTGTTCACATCACTTGGAGCCAGACTCTTGAGGGGACAATTTTGTCAATGTAGCAGCACAACAATCAGGTGCCGGGGGTCTGTTCTGCGATCAGTTGGGAATCGTCTGGCCGGATGTTGATACATGGTCCTCTACGGCCCCCGTACACCTCTGCAAACCTGAACGCATTTTTTTCAAGCGGGAACGCACTGAAACACCCCTCGATAATAAATCATATGCTGATCATACTTTGGCTAAGCTGGTGCTAGGCTACCAGAGTTTCTTCCGGTTTCTTCCAACCAGTCTTGTGTTTGAAACGTTGGAGCACGTCAAACGTTCATGATACGTCACGGCCTGTCTGCACGTCGTGTGAAACATATGTATACCCAGCTGACCTTGGATTTGTCCAATGCTCATAACCTTGTCTGCGCCCTAAGGCCTGAGATGATGACGAGATACTGACAGTGGTTAAATTTGTAAGGTCTTACGGGAGCTTCCGTTGCCCGAATACTTATCCGGAGGAGTGGGTGCCAGTCTTTAGAATCAGATTGAATATCTTATGTCCGTCATGAGCGCAGACTCATTGGACAATAAAAATGATATTAAAAGAGATTGGATATCTAACAGATTGAATATCCAACAATCCAGCGCTTGCTTCTCAAAAACCAGCTGTACTCGATCCTTCTGTACACTTCATTATCGCTACCCTTCGCCACCTCTCCTTCTCCACCACACCTCTAGCTTCTTGAGCGCGTGCATTTGATATTATACATGTTCCGACAGCCGGCTCGTGTTCGTTAGAAGCCATCAGCTAGCCGAGAAGGCGGACTAGCACTTCTCCTATCGCTTTAATGACTGTGGATGTGACTGAGGAAAGAAGACGGTGGACTGACGCTGACTGATGTACTCAGTGGGTGAGCTGATCGCTACTCTGTATCTATTAATATCCTATCTTGAAGACGAGAAGCTCCTTTGTAACTCCACCTTTGGAATTAGTCAGCGTTTTACTGTTGATCAAGAAATCAGAAGGTCCCTTTTCTGCGCAGAAATCCATCGACTTCCCTGCTTGACGTGTAATTCTTGCTGCCCTTGCTGATACACATACAGCATGGAATTAACTGAGGGCAGGAAAATTCTCCATAACGTCAACCCTCGGAGTTGAGGTCCCATCTCAGGCCGTTTTTGTGAACCGCGCAACTCACGTAGTGCTTTCAGGTAACTTTGATATCGTACACTGGCCGGGGCAATACAGTGTTGAGCCCGTGATTCCTCGGCATGGGCGCTGCGATTAGTGGACCTTCTCAATTTTACGTTTCCCTCGACACCCAACCTGAGTTACCAAACTTTCTGGTCCTCGGACCTCTCTTGATTCCATTCTTCCGATGTTCGGGTACTTCAGGAGCGCAAATTGCCTCCATCCTTCATGGTGGGGTTCGACGCTTTTTCACTGGTCTGCAATGGATATTGACCACAATGTCAAAAGCATCCTTTTGTTACGCCCTCTCAATGTCTCCATTCTCCAGCTTCTTGGATCAATGCGGAATGTCGATTACTCTCATTACGTATGGTTCGACGCCCCAAATTTGTGTGCCGCCAACATGCACCCGCGATCTATGGTAGTAGCTCGCTACGTGAATGTTTTGGAGGATGTTAGATGATCAGCGAATATCTTGGATGTCGAACGCGAATCGAAGTGGGGACACACCGTCCCGACAACCGCAAGTGTGAATAGATAAAAGTATATGTAGCATTTGTCTGCGAGGCTAGGGAATTCATGCTGGGATGTTCTTTCTCAGGAAAGACAGACTTGGTTCTGGTTTGCTAGGCCCCTTTATTCATCCGCTTGCTTTCAGACGTCGGTTGCCTCTCTCAACCTGTCGGGTAGTCGTTCTTCTCGGTATTTTATCTTAGTTGTCGCTGTCTTCGTCCCCCACCGGAATTTACACAGGAGCAACCCAAGCCCACGATCGATAATTAGACTTAATGAGTAGGGGCCCAACCCACTGTCAAGTATTGGTTTTGCAATTCGATTGCTGCATACTATTTCCTTGTCTCAAATGTGTCAAATTCTTCCCCATTGATAGACCCTTCTACAACACATACAGTGAGATAACCATCAAGAGATAGCACCGGAAGAATACTGTAGTGAGCACCACGGTTGAGTGTAATGTGATGTACAGCATCTTGTCCCTGCATGGTCTTGCCATAACGTCACAGAATAACATGGTTATCTTTGCTGGGTTCATCCAAGAAGACGAGCTGGCTGGCACGGTATTCAGATACTATGTGACAAAGTCATTGAGCCTGTAGATCATAGTCATGTTCAGCTGCTGCTCACGTGAGCTTTTTGCGTGATATCAACTTGCCAGAGGGTTTCGTGTAGCTGGGAGATTGAAATTTGAACGTCATGGTAGATAGCTAGCCAGTCACAAAGCTCATCCAAGTAAAGTATTGGATCATCTTCAATGAGCTGGCATAACTCCTCCGTTGTTAATAAGCGAGGACACCTGGGCAGGGTTTTCTGTGGTGTGATAGAGCCATGCAACTCGTAGTTGGTATGCCAATGCTTGATGCTCTTCACTGACATACCCAACACGTCAGTGACGGCTCTTGGTGAGATTCCTTCATCCGTGAGCTGAAGCACACGTTGTTTCAGGTCAGGACTGATGCGCCAATGCACCACAAGTGCAAAATAGGTGTACTAGACAGTGCCGGGAGTGTGTAGAGAGGAGATACACGACTTTTTCAATTTTCTGAATTTTCGTGTATTTTTATTATTTTTCAGTCGCGTCCATCACGTGGGACAAACCTAACCGAAATGACTGTAGCTCCCGTGCACATAAAAGTGTAAACAAGAACAAGTATTCTCCCTCGGGTCGAAGGTCGATCGATCACCCAAAACTTGCTGGGAGTCCCCATTCTTGTGACCCAGTGACAATCGCGGGGCACCGAACATCAGGCTACCCATTTCATTGTCGTGCACTTATTGCCACATTGTAAACTTTACGATGACTTACGCCTTCGAGCTCCTTCGTCTCGCTCACAATCCTTCCATACGCAGCGCACCTTCAAGAACCGAGAATGGCCACAGTGAGCCGAAGTTTGGGCGGGTGCGGGCGACTTGTCGCACTCAGCTCCGACCTCACAACCTGCCTTCACTGGCCGTCAATTTCCACATCCAACCTTCATGTAGTCATCCTCTGGATTATTATTTTACCTTACCTTGTTATACGCAAGCTTCAGCATCACGAACATTTTTCAAATTTGAACACCACTGTTGTCCGCTTCCATTCTTCGAGAATGAGTGGATAATAAATATCCCACGGTTTATCATCTGTAGTTCTAGGACACCTTACCCACAACTCACGCTCGAGAAATGCACAGGTATTTACTCCTGCTTCTCTCATCATCCCTTGGTCAAGAGGCGGGATAACGCCATCTACTGTAAACGTTCTTTGACAGCGCGGGAAGAGTCAGACTTGAGATCTAAGTTTGAATCCAGTAACCCGCGGTTGACTTAGTTGCGGTTTGCCTCATCGTCTCGTACCTCATTACACTTACCTATTGAAACCCTAGTCGTCTACGTGTCACCGCACTGTATCACCTGTCACACCTAAACTTCTGCTCCCCTCCCCAGGACTCACGTTTTCTTACCTACGCTCACTTCGGTTTGAGGCATTCACGCTTGCGCTTGGTTATCCGTCTGACTTGAATAGTTGCCAAACGCGACGTCAGAGATGAACAGTATTCCCGACCTATTCCCGACGATCTTTCTCAGGTCGGATGAGAAGGCTATTCTCGTGTAGCGGTTCAAGAGATGATCCCAGCCGTGGCACGTTTCGACAGCCCGAATGCCTTCGAATGCCCATCTCCCGCCGTCAGTCCTGGTGGCAACCCGCTGCACCTCTTGTCTTTATGGGTCCATCACGGTCAACAGCTATGGCCACGCAAGAGGGATTCTGGAATGGTCACGGGAAGTACAACATACAATGCTCGCTCGACGCTCGCCTATGAGTGACGTTAGACCGCTTATGGGGACGCTTGCCAACCGCTGTTAATGAGTAGACTCCACCGAAAGGCAGGCAAGTGACCTCATCACCAAAACCGCGTCTGTAGTAACGTTTCCGCGTCCAATTCCTCCCAAAGCGACCTCTCGTGATCTCCCCAAAGGCTATATACCCTCGCATTGCGCTTCCTTCCCCCGTCACATCTCCCCTTCAGCCAAAATGCTGGCCGCCAAGACCCTCGGGCCTTTTCTTATTCTATCTATGATGGCTTGGGCCATCTATCGCCGTATCAGGCGGTCTTCAAAGTATGGTTTACCTCTACCCCCAGGTCCAAAGCCCCTCCCGTTTGTGGGTAATTTGTTCGACTGTCCTCATGATAGTCCTTGGTTGGCCTATCATAACTGGTCCAAACAGTATGGTCAGTATTCTTTGCTGGAACGTGGCCTGGAGCCGGAGGACTGAGATTTGAACAGGTGAAATAATGTCGATCAACGTCTTGGGTCAGCGGATAATCATCCTAGATTCGGTCAAAGCAATCATAGAGTTGATGGGGAAACGGTCTGCGATTTATTCTGATCGCATACGCTTCCCAATGCTCAATGAGCTGTACGTTCATGGTTTCCTTTTACTCCCCCAATGACTTCTCTGAGCTTTGGGAGCTAGTATCGGGTGGCATTGGAATTTTGCCTTCATGAACTATGGGTTGAAGTGGAGGCAGCGTCGCCGAATATTCAATGAACATTTCAGTCAATCAGCAGTCCGATCGCTCTATCCAATTTACGCCAAACATTCTAGACTACTTTTGCAGCACCTACTCCAAACTCCTGCTGAATTTGAGTCTCATATCCGCCAGTAAGCCGCTCCTATTCCGTGTCCAAGTATAACTTAGAGACATTATCCAGAAACTTGACGGCGAGCATCATGGAGGCAGTATACGCTATGGACATCAAAGATCACGCCGATCCGTTCATCAAGATCGCAGAAACCGCCTTACAGAGTCTGTCCATTGCCGGAATCTTTGGGACATACTACGTTGACATCTTTCCTTTCCTCAAATACTTGCCATCATGGTTCCCGGGAGCGGGTTTCAAAAAACAGGCTGCAGAATGGGGGAAGTACGTACAGGCCTTGAGAACTGATGCATTCACGAAACTCAGGCAAAAAATGGTGAGGTCGTCGCTAAAAAAAAAAAGATGACCAGTGATCCCGTATTTACTATGAACAGGCGCGACATGAAGCAAGACCATGCATTGCCAAAGCCATGCTGGACAGTGCCGGTACCGAAGACGAGGAACTTCTTGAAATTATTCAGGATGCTACTGGAATCGCCTTTGGAGGTGAGGGTCCAACACCGCTAGCACATCACGTTCAACTTAACAGTGCATAAAAACTTTGTGATCGTCAGGGGGGGCTGATACAGTGGGTCACAAGAATTCTTGCGACGATGCTCTCCCAACCTCATTTCTAGAGTGTTGCCGCAAACCTCATTTTTTTCCTAGCCGTAGCCTCGCATCCCGAAGCACAACAGAAAGCGCAGGCTGAGATTGACGCAGTGATTGGGCGTGATCGCCTGCCGGATTTCGATGATCAACCCAATCTCCCATACGTGAATGCACTATGCAAAGAAATGATGAGATGGCAGAATGTTACGCCACTTGGTTTGTATCCTTGAATGTCGCTCGCTCTGGCAAATATCTAATCTGTCCTTGAGCTGTCGCACATGCTACGACCGAGGACGATGTATACGAAGGATTCTTTATCCCGAAAGGTTCCGCCATTATCGCTAATACCTGGTATCAGCTCCCGGAGGCTTCTGTGATATTCAGGACGCTCATTTCTTTCCAATTAGGGCCGTGACGCATGATCCCGAGGCTTACCCAGAACCCGAGAAGTTTATACCGGACCGCTTTCTCAAGGATGGCAAACTTGATCCTGACGTGAGAGATCCTCTCGCATTTACGTTTGGCTATGGGCGTCGGTTCGTTTCTAGTCAGGGACTGCTGCCCATGGTTGGTGGACTAATAACCTCTTGCAGGATATGCCCCGGCAGGTACTTTGCCCTCAGTTCCATCTACTCTGTTGTATCGACAGTTCTGGCCTGTTTTACTATTGAACCATCTCTTGGTGAGAATGGGAACCGACTCTCCCTTCCGGCTCGAATGACGACTGGTGTTATTTGGTGAGCCAAACTGCAGTCTCCCTGACTGTTTCTTCCCCTTACTTATCCCGAGTACAGCGTTCCCGAGCCTTTCAAAGTCGATATCAAGCCGAGACATGAAGGAGTTAAAGCGTTGATAGAGGGCACTGCCATTGGTGTCCAAGGGTCGTCAACTAAATCATGACTGAATCATGGACCTTTGCAAATCAGAACAAGATCCAATTCTGAAATACTCACCGAGGTCACCTGAAAGCCCCGAAGTTCCTGTTATATACCTTCCAAATTCGAATACAATTTTCCGCTCCTATCCTCTGAGAAGCGAACCAATGATACTTATCCCCCATGATATCTATCGGTTGCGCCTTTATGGCCTCTCCTTTTAGGCAACTTGGCTTCGAAATATACGCATCCACTCTTGAGTACCCCCGAGCACTGTCTTGTTCAGAAGGCAGGTTATACTAGCACCGCGTTCTTTTGCACGCACCCCGAAGCAGGAGCCACACTTGATTCCATAATGCGTCAAGTCCAATGTAATTTGCTCTAACACCTTGTGGTTACTTACTGAGACCTTGATTGTCTTTACGCTGTCGTGCTTTATCAACCCCCTTGCCGTACTCCAGACTGGACGCCTCCTTTGATCTCCAACTCATGCTTGTTATGCATGGCAACTTCGGTGTGGTGTGTTTGCACCTGCTCTGGGAGAGTTCTAGAGCTTGAGTGATATTCTTGATCTATTCGCAACGACCCTTATCACATCGGGTAAGAAAGCCTATTCTTATGCAACGGTGGGACGTTAGGAGCATTGACAGATGATCCTCCCACTGTGACGTTCCAAACACCTTCAAATGACCACGTTCCGCCGCCACTCCCACCATGAACCAGGTCTTTCGCTGTTCATTTAATACGTGAACTACTGAAGATGAAGGCTGTGAGCACGCCACCGGAAACAGGTTGTAAGTGATTACGTGAAGTTTTTAAGGCCTAACGCCTACTTGATCTTCGCCCACATGTGACATGAAGCCACTTGTGAAGACGCTTCTAAAGACCTGTCAGTGGATAAACCCACCGAATGGAAGCGAACGTCTCACCACAGAAGCTGCGCATATGGAGTTACGTTTATACTTCCAAACCTTCCCAGAGCCGTCTCTCGTAAACTTGCCCAAGTTTATATACTCTCGCGATGTGCATCCTTCCCGCACGACATCTCCTCTTCAGCAATGATGTTGACTACCAAGACTCTAGGGCTTCTCCCCATTCTAACCACCGTGATTTGGGTCATCCATCGCCTTATCAGGCGGCCGTCGAAGCCCAACTTACCACTGCCCCCTGGTCCAAAGCCCCTCCCGCTCGTGGGTAATTTGTTCGATTGTCCTCAGGATAGTCCTTGGTTGACCTACCATAACTGGGCCAAACAATATGGTCAGTGTTCTTTTCTGTTAAACGCGGCCTGGGCCCAGTGTACTGAGACTTGAACAGGTGAAATAATGTCGATCAACGTCTTGGGTCAGCAAGTAATCATCCTAGATTCGGTCAAAGCAATCACAGAGCTGATGGGGAAACGATCCGCGATTTACTCTGATCGTATACGCTTCCCAATGCTCAATGAGCTGTACGTTCACGTTTTATTTTACTCTTCTGACGACTTCTCTGAGCCTTGAGAGCCAGTATTGGATGGCATTGGAATTTTGCCTTCATGAACTACGGGCTGAAGTGGAGGCAGCGTCGCCGGATATTCAATGAACATTTCAGTCAATCAGCAATCCGATCGCTTTACCCGGTTCATGCCAAACACTCTAGATTACTTTTACAACACTTGCTCCAGGACCCCACTGAATTTGAATCCCACATCCGCCAGTAAGTCATCCTATCCCACACCTAAGCACAACTTAAGATATCTTCCAGAAACTTGACTGCGAGCATTATGGAAGGAGTGTATGCCATGGACATTAAAGACAACAAGGACCCATTCATTGAGATTGCCGAAACTGCATTACTTAGTCTATCCATTGCCGGAATCTTTGGGACATACTACGTCGACATATTTCCTTTCCTCAAATACCTGCCATCATGGTTCCCAGGGGCGAGTTTCAAGAGACAGGCTGCAGATTGGGGGAAGTATGTACATGCCTTAAGAACTGATGCCTTCGCACAACTGAGAGAAAATATGGTGAGTTGTTGTTTACTGATATAATCAATTCTTCCGTACTTACCCTGGATAGACACAAGGTCAAGCAAGGCCCTGCATCGCCAAAACCATGCTGGACAATGCTGATACCGAAGACCCGGAGGTTCTTCAAGTGATTCAAGATGCTACTGGAATTGCCTTCGGAGGTAAGGGTTCAGTGAAGCTGGTTCGCCGGACTCAACTAACGGTTACATCCTTCCGGCCGTCAGGGGGCGCTGATACAGTGGGTCACAAAAGTACTTGTGAACGTACTCTCTGAACTTGTTTTACAGAGTGTTGCCGCAAACCTCATTTTTTTCCTGGCGGTGGCTCTGCATCCTGATGCACAACGGAAGGCGCAGGCTGAGATCGATGCAGTTGTTGGGCGTGATCGCCTACCGGATTTCGATGACCAGCCCAATCTTCCTTATGTGAATGCACTGTGCAAGGAAGTCATGAGGTGGCAGAATGTTACACCACTTGGTTCGTACTCCTGAATACTGGTTTTTCACACCGATGAATACTCAAACTATCTTCTAGCCGTCGCACACGCAACGAGCGAGGACGACGTGTACAAAGGATATTTTATCCCAAAAGGCTCGGCCGTTATTGGCAATACTTGGTACAAATTTCCCATGCTTGTATGTTGTATTCGAGGGATTTATTCTTTAACCAGGGCCGTGACGCATGATCCCGAGGCCTACCCGGAACCCGAGAAGTTTATACCGGAACGCTTCCTCAAGGACGGCAAACTTGATCCTGACGTGAGAGATCCCCTCGCGTATACGTTTGGTTTTGGACGCCGGTTTGTCTCTTATCAGCAACTGCCACCACAATCTGTAGACTGATGGCTTGGCAGGATATGTCCAGGCAGATACTTTGCCCTCCATTCTCTCTATTCTGTTGTCTCGACGGTTCTCGCCTGCTTTACTATTGAAACAGCTCTTAAAGAGAACTGGGACAAAGTTCACATGACGACTGGAGTTATTTCGTGAGTCAATTCACAATTGTCCTTGACTGTGCCTTACGCTTATTCCAAATGCAGTGTTCCTGACCCTTTCAAAGTTGACATCAAACCCAGACATGAAGGGGTTGAAACGTTGATAGAGAATGCCATTATTGACATCCAAGAATCGTCAACTTGACGACGGGTTTCGTCTAGGACTTAATCAGATAGTGAAATTTGTGACGCTACATTCGTTGACAAGCCCTGTTGATAATTTATCATATGTACACCCTTTTTCGTCAAATACTCGCTATCCATCATGTCACCTAGGAATGCGCGTCATGCATAGCAAGCAAGCGACTGGGCGAAGACTGGTGTACAGTCGTGGACAACCAAAACCGACCAACTCAGTAGAGTAGTTTTGATTCGTGGGAAAACATGCTCAATCGATAGATCTCGTTAAGGGGAGTTCATTGGGCCCAGAAAGGAGAAATTCTGATGAGCGGTTCGTTCACAAAGTGCCGTTTCATCTTATGACAGCGAAAATTATGGCCGGGGACCCAAATCACATTCAAAAATTATGGAAAGTGTTGCATTCGATTCATTTCGTGGAATTGAGTGTAAACCTGAAGTTAGAAGAAAGTCTAACGAACGGTTGTTGTGTAATTAATTTTTTATTCTTTTATAACATTCTCTACCTACTGCTATGGGCTGACAGAAAATGTGCAAACGTAACATATCTGGGCTCTGAAACCAGCCCAGGGTCGCTAGCGAGAGTGTCACCAGTGAGAGTGTCACTCCGAGTCATGAGCAACATGCTCTCGAAAACACAATGGAGGTGGATGTTGATGGAGGGCTTGGCACTGAGGTGTTGCCTAGTGGCGATGTTTCAGACAATGCCAAAAACTCAGATGAAGAAGGCCCCACCCGAGACATGGATTATATCAAACCACGATGGGTGGACTCTGAGTCTGAGAATGAGGATGATGGGCTATACCGGGATGCATTGGAAGATGATCACCATGAGTGGACGGCTGATTTGGGAAGGGAAGGATTTCAAGTTAGGATGATGGGCATGGTAGTGGACATTTGATAAAGCCAAGAAAGCAGCCATCGAGGCATTCGATTCATGTCCGGTTGATGTTATCCGCCGGTTTGTGAATCGATCCTGGCGATTCATGAGTGCCTACAGGGTTGGCCTGACAGGGAAGGCAGCGGCATGGGCGGTTCAGAAGCAGAAGGGTCACCGTGCCGTTTCTCGGCAGGCTATGATGCATTCAGATGCTATTGTATCTTAGATTCATTGAATTCTGGTGCTATCTTTGCAAAAATTTGACCAAAATTTATGGCCGGAACCAAAAAACCATGAGAAAATTAAGGAAGATGTGTTTTTCGACGTCTAAAATCATTCTGAGTTCATCCGCGGAGCTTGAGAGGAATTCAACGAGCCGTTCCTTAGACAGTCAAGTTTGTCGGCTTTGCTTGTCCGCGACTGTAGTAGTTCCAAGGATACATCTGACTGACGTTGTGTTTAAGAATGGTAATGACTGTTCCCATGTTTACCCGTTTTGGGGAGCGTAACGGAAGTAAGGGCCGGCCCGCAATATATACCGCTCTCAAATCATTCGCCTTCCAGGGTTACCTACAAGAGGTTTATGTAGGAAAGATACCTGGTGTCAGAAGTTTTATCGATGGTCATAGTCCAGAGATATTGATATCCGGGAAAAAAATTCCTTGGTAAAGAATCAAGTCCAGCATGGATAGGTAACAGGACTTCTTCAGCTGCAAGCTCATACACTCGGTTTTATCTTTCATGCTAATAAATGCAGCTACACCCAGCAGTCAAACAAGGTTTACGCATCAATCTTCTTGAAGTATTGGATGTCTCTAATGAGCTTCCGAGTAAGCCCCTGTCTGTCAGCCTTCCTATTTGGACACCAATGTCGCTCATCCGCTTCCGTCGGGCCTCTCCTTGTTCAAGCGCCTGAGAGTAAAATCAATAGTTAGATGTCAGTACCCTCAAACTGAAAAGGACCCCATACATGCCATCGCCAGTAAAAAATAGACTCGTTAAATTCTGACTGTTCCTATTCCCAAGTTTGTGGTGAAGAGTCTCATGACATCTAACTGAATGGCGATGACTCGAGTTGATTGAGGATATGGCTGAGAGGCCTTCTTCAGGATACTTCCGGCCGGGTTGCCGGCTGGAGCTACTATAATCCTTCCCTTCTGTACCGGTTGACCACATGCTCAATCCAATTCACGGCGACGTTGTATGTTCGTTGTGGGCGCAGGTTTGTTACGTACTTGAATTAACTTGCAAGGTCACTTCTTGAAAGATATCGTTTCGTGTGATTCAGGTGACTAGAATAGTGGTGTCCGCTGCGCTAGCGTTTGCAGCAATGTCACCATGGATCTTGTATTGGAAGCCTCCGTGTACAGGAAACGCTGTATGGGGAAATGAAGCTTTGAGGTTTTAAGTCCTTTTCCAATTTCGACCGTGTAAAAGGGAATACTAGTGGGTCTCTTTACCTGGCCCCTCTGTATTGTTGTTCTGCTGAACGAGAATAACTTGGGCAAGGAGCAATGGCAAAGCCATCCTGTGCACAGTGCAGCGCCCATGTGCCACTTTGCTGCGTTCATGACTTATGGTTAGACTGGGTTTCGATATCAGTGTTCTGATAGCCTTAAAAGCGACCTGGAGTGATGAGGAGCATCCCCACTTATCATAACAGCCACACTTATAGAAACCGAGTAAACCGATGCTGGTGTCAATCCCAAGAATAATCAACACTTGGCAGGTGCTTCGGTTGTTGTTCATCAGTACTCACGCATACCGAAGAGTCCAAGCGAGTTCGCTTTGTCTGGGCCAATGAAACCAGTGTATTGGAGAATTCACTCGCTGAGTAACATTGTTCGAGGTTGCTTTGCTCACGGTAAGAAAAAAGCTTTTTCTTGATCTCCGTAGTTTCTGTTGATCTCCGTAGCCCCTATCTGTCCCGCAGCACCGTGTCGTGCTTCCTCAATCACAGTGCAACCTCCGGATTTCAGGCATAACTGAATAAGGCCGGGGTGTTGCTAAGAACTGCTGAGAATGACCGCTGGATCGCGTGTTGCAGCCGCGGGTGAATGGCCGCGGCAAGGCGAGCGGCCGGAAGGGTGCGAGATGAAAAAAGAGGGCTATCAAGCAAACTCAGCGGTAGGGCTGCGTCCTGGGACAGCGTATAGAAGACCTGTGCACATTGTCAGACAAACTTCGGAGAAATGGCAACTTGAGGCCGTACAGGGAACCACTTACTATTAGAAGAGGTTACGGTGCTGTGTGCCGGACTAAATGCTCATAAACTTTTGTGATATTCCAATACTTGCTTCTATACGTACCAAAATTGGTAGGGACGTCCGAGATCATGAGTATCTTACCTCAGCAATGCAAGGAAGACACCGCTGTAGAGTTGCGGGGATAGCGCCACCAACAATTCGAGGCCTCTATGAGCCAGAGGCCAGGAAGATAGTATCTTGCAACCATATTCTACATGTGACCACACCGTTAAGATGGCATGGTTCGGCAAAGAAACTTTTGTCTACTTTCAATCCAACAGTAGACCTAAGCCGTTGTGGAGGATAAAAAGCAGAATTTTTGAGCTAATCCACATTGTATTGCCACTGCTGACGATAGATAAGCTACGGATGGATCCAGCAACCAGCCGAGGTGGGAACTCGGGCGCTTGGTGAAAGAGTAATCATTCGTGGTCATCTACATGCTACCTGCGGATTGGTTAGACATTTGCGCACATAGCGGAGAAGATGCTGTCCACGGTTCTCTTGAGCACATGAAAATTGTAGTTGCCAAATTGCTTTGTCGAGTCTCCACTCTGCTTGGACACCGCCTCGGTTTATAGGATCAATTACATAACGAGCACAGTCCTTCGTAGCGCCCGTGGATCAAGAGACAGGAGCGGATGGCATTCAGGAGAAGCGAAGTGAATGGGCGCCCAGTAGACGCTGGGAGAAAAATTCTAGCACTGGTTCTGAGTGACAACTCCAGACAAATGCGTGACGTGGCTGTGTCTATGGGTAAAGACTGGTCCTGCGGATCGTTGTTATGTCTCCTATCATTATTTGTCGGCCTCGGTAGAGTACGTGGCATGACATGTCAGATATTCCCCAGTATATGTACAGCAGGCTGCGGGGCGGCAACTATGATGGGGGAAGTAGCCCATGTTTCAGTGGGCCGGAGAAAGGCGAGGGTACGTACGCTTGGCGTAAGGATGTCCAAGTCGTCATGAATACGGGCGGACAGAGAGGTCATAGTACGACGTGTAGATGCATTGCCTCGAGGCTCACAAGCCAGGGGAGGAGGGGTTTAACAGCAATTAAGCAGTGCGGAGGTGTGAGAATGACGTGGGGTCGGCACCGGTTTTGGACTGGGCGACCCTGATCTTATCTCAGATGAGTGTCTGTGAGTCAACGACTGCGATCTCCCAGATCTTGTCATTATCTCCTCTGCACTTATAAGCCTCGCTATGCTGTGGACCAGTCTCCCATTCACTTTTCAACCCCTACAGACATATTACACGCAGCCCTTACCGCAATGACCAGAGATCCCAACAGAAGGGTTCGGTTCGCTTTAGATGGCTACCCATCCCCTGTTTCAACGTCTTCCACACTCTCCAGCCCTGGACCTCGCACGCCTCAACAGCTACATCAACCCCTTGCTCATGTACACTCGCCTTCTTCCACATCTTCATTCTCCATCTCTCCAAATGGACTCGCTCTGAGTATTTCATCGAACATCCATGGTGCATTAGACATCCCACCGTTCAACTTCGATGTGTCACTCGACCCTGTCGCCAACCCAGCTATGCGTGACAACCTCCATTTACAGAGGATCCGCAATGACCCGGCCACAGACCCCCCCGAGCCCTCAATCACGCTCGTATCCCGCCATCTCCCATGGGAGATAGTCATCTCTGCGTCGTCCAAATCCTACGTCACTATCTCCGACGTCCTCTACGGGCTCTACAGAGCTCTCAGGCTTCCTGTCTCACAAGTAGAATATGACAGGGAAACCCCAGAGAAGCAGAAAGAGGTTGCCCGGGCATACTACAACCGTTTCGAGCGCCACGTCTCTAACCCACTGCTCATGGAGCAGGAGAAGGCAAAGGGTGTCAAGCGAGTGGATTTCCTTACTGGAGCCCATCGCTTTAAAGGTCTCTCAAAAACGGAGAGACCTAATGTTTGGAGGCTGAGGCTCAAACAGTGAGCGCGTCTCATCCTCCATCCGTTTCACGCGACATATTTTCTCTGTAATTATTTCACAACTTCACGCCGTTGGTTGTCTATCATCTCTCCTCTATATCGCGCCATGGACGGTTTATCATTATCCATCATATCACATACTTCTCGGCTGTATCACCAACTTATTATCTTACCTCATATGCCCCCATCGTGTGCCTTTCCACACCTCTACTACTTAGTCTCTTCGTTCTGCCCGTCTTTGGGTTCCTGCTTTTGCTTATTGCCACATTGTAGAGTAGCTCCTTGTACATCGTTTACTTCTCCTTAGATACCACCGATGCGTATACCCTAACCATCACACATCTTTTTCAATATATCGTCGTTTTTATGCGTATGGCTGCGCCTGAGGTACTGGAGTGATGTCATTAGTGCATTCTCGGCTGAGTGATCGGACAAAGTGGTCAAATGATAAACGCGAAGGGAACCGGAATTACAGAAACGTGGCCTACCTCGATCATGATCGGTCGACGAAGGCCTATCAGGGCGTTTGGTACCATCTGGTACCATGCGGATGCCACGAGCAAGCTTAGGTTCAGCAAGTAATAGAAGTTCTAGATTCTCTGGCTGCTTCAGTTTATGACACTCACACAAATCTGCACTGTACAGGTGCTGAGACAATTGCAGCTTAAGTATCAGGCTTGTCCCCACATATCCCTAGGAAGTATATGTAGAAGCAGATAACCAGCTTGATTGGTGCTTTCGGTGGCTCAGACAAGTGAACGGGGCTCATACTCGATTCAGCGGCAGTGGCATCGGAACGTAAAGCACTGAGGGCTGAGCACAGATAAGTCAGTTGAGGCGGACAGGTGTTGATCCTCGAACAAATAAGAGCTGTGAAGAACCATTATTGATATAATGAAGTATATCACTACAGGCTTGTTACTAAGATGCGGTGAGCATGTATCAATCAATGTTCAATGTTAAGCTTGCGTCCAAGTTTCGTTCGGGAGGACAGACAGTACGGGCTATGTGTTACGCCTCATATTTCAAATATGGTTGAGCGAAAGAGGGTTGGGCTGAAAGTGCCCAATTCCTCAGACAGTGAGGTCGGAAAGGAACGTGCTAGAGTTGCTTTACTGCGTACTTCGACATCACTGGTGCAAAGCCTGAATGGATCTGGGATGGGAGGGTTGTGAAAGTATAATGAAGGAGGGAAAACGCTAAAGTGGTTCTGTGCTCTCGAACATCGAGAGACGCAAATGATGAGACGTACTCCGTTTCCAATCATTCAACGAAATATCGTTTGTGTTCGACACACCGTCAGTATCGGATTCTAGATTTGTCCCGGCGAAGGACATGACGTTGGCGCCCGATACTGACGTTTTGTCTGCCTCGAAAACCTACAGGATGTCCCAGGCCTTGACATGTTGTCAAGCGCAGCCCTACTACCGGCACCCTGAACATTATTTGAAGCGTCCTTCTGGTCACTTTTCATCCTGCTATAGATTGAGTCAGAATCTTACTGCAGAATTTGGGCAGAAGGCTCATTTCGCTGATCGCAACACTATCTAGGTGCCGACAGTTCCAACATTCATGGACCATCTATAGATTACCCTGAGGTGGCTTTCGGGTGTCTCGATCACATCATGCTCTCATCAACTGAGTGTTCCCTGCGCCTGTAGGGCGGCCTAGACACTCCCATCGTTATCTATCAGATCTGATGTTGTCAGCAACGGCTTCTCGTGGGCAATTACAACGTGCGTTAGGGCCTCGGGACTTGGTTCTGGCCAAGAGCAGATGGGTGGCATGGTCACGGGGAAGGTAGCAATGTGCAGTTCAATTATACCTTAACCTGGTTCTCTAAGGCAAGTTTCTTGCGATGCATGGAGCTTCAGAAGTCTGGCAAAAGTTCGCCTCTTTATTCCATTTCGTCGTCATGCACCCAACTTTGAGCTAACAAAATTTAACTTGTACAGATATTCGCTCTCGCTGATACTCAGACTTTCTTGATGTCCATCGTTTAGTTCCTCTCGACAGGAATGAATTCCCAGTGAGGGTGAGGGCGGCGTTGGAAACGATTAGACCAAAACGCTTGACTGACAAGCTGATTCAAAAGTCAACGAGTTAGGCTTGTGGTCTTTTATATGAGCAGACATGGACTTACGACGTGGTCGCGCTCAGTCACATAGAACTCGCAGTCCAGCCCAATATTGTGGACACCCTCCGGGTTGGGGACCCTGATACTAGGATAACATCAGTGTCTGAACTTTTGAAGCCAAGGGCTCCACGTCCGGGCATGTGTATATGTAGTACATACCTATATATCACATTTTCCCCCTCTCCGACAGGCTGAATGTCGAATTCCGTGTAGTCGACCCTGAACAAGATATTCCCGCCCGGGAAACTCTTGGAAGGATTGGAAAGGCTCCATCCCATGAGGACAGGGCCAGGACCCAACACAATGTTTTTGGCCTTGATCTGGAAGCCGGGTTGGGTTATGGTATACCTGCCGGTCTCGGCATTGCGGTGGACCTCCCACTAGATCGACGTCAGTAAGTGTGAATTCGAATTAGAAAGTATGTGACGCAGACGACGGTAGCATTATTGGGATCCTCTGGCTCTGCGAGAAGGGGTTCGCCAATATCTGTAGCAGTGGCATACAAACCACCCAAGAAGGGGGGCTGAACGGAGATGGGGACAAAGCGGATGCGGTAAGTGCCTTCCTTCAAAGTCATTTCGAATTGCTGTTAGTGAGGTAGAAGATGCAAGAGTCGTTTGATACTGCAGTAGTAGGGACGTTGCAGCAGCTTTATACTTCGATGGCTACCCATATTTTGTCTCCGGGAAAGTTCAAGCACCGGAAAAAAAACAACAAGAAGTCCTACAGGGGCTAGGAAGGCGTTTCGGTATGTACGACACGTTCATGCGGAATGCACTGTCAGATTCTGGCAGGTATCTTGGAAGTTGATTATCGCTGGCGGATCTGTAGGTGCCTCAAGCCAGGACTCCGGAAAACCATCACCGTAAATTCAATTTAAGGAATTTTATGAAAGTATCCTCAAGAATAGACCTCAAGTGTTAGCCCTGGCCTGTTATAGCATTGAACATGAACGCCCGTTTACCCAGTTGGAGATGTATATTGATCTCTCCGCAAACGTGCTATTGCATCATCTAGCCACATGACTCATGAGCTGGGACAACCGTCTACACCAAGATGACATCCCTGTCGTTCATTTTTCCTTTCAGACGAATCCTTGTCCTGAGGCCTAGCTCTTGGAGAACATCTGGAATGTTTTGGAATTGGGATCAAAAGGCAACACCCACTTTGGTGGTGTGTAAGCTGCGGACTCCGGATGTCCGAGTCAGGTGTACACAGAATACAGGGGTTCATCTCTTTGTGCAATTGCTTCACTTGTCTGACAATACGCAATCTACAAAACGCCGACAGGCTTACGTGACGATTGGTGGCCGTATGGGGCTGACATTTTGGGGTATAATGAATGATTGAATACGAGGCATTGAACGGTGCCACTTGAAACAGGCCGGCTGACGTTCAACCTGGAAATCCTAAGGAATATATCACTGCTTATCCTGGAAGTTGACGGTCTTTGTAAGTAGTCCGTCAGGTGAGAAATGGATGTCTTTAGACCAGAATCCCTGAGGAAATGTCTACAAAAGGTGTGAATATACAACCTCTCTCTCCCTCGTGTCGTTTTTGATTTTCTTCCCTTCCTTTTGCATCTCCCCATATCACTGCCTACGATACCAGCGATCGCCCTCTAAACAAGACTATCACTGAGCGTGACGTGTGGGGACCGTTGTCTACAACTGTCAATGAGGGAACTGAGAGGCGAATGATTCACACGCTCAATGAGGACTACGTCACGCGGAATTCTTGTCCGGAAATTCACAACCCCGGAATCCTATACATGTCATGTGGAAGCAGAGTTCTGGAGGGGAATGAGGGCATGGACAATATGAGTTGTAAAGATCTCAGTAGCGGTACTGAATTGACTTGCTCCGGAATTGAACCCCTCCAGGTTCCCGACGCGTGTTGAGAAGTTTGACGTATTCATCAAATGTTTTCAGGAGACGGCGTAATATGGCTTATACATCGAAATTCTCGCATCTTCGCGCTACAGTCACCTCTCTCTTAACCCATATCTCTAATAACCCATACTCTCCAATAACCCATAGATTTTTCCTTCCACCGAGTTGGTACGCGGGGGTTCCACGCCCATAACCCATAGCTTTACATACCCCATAACCCATAGGTCGTTCGGGCCAAAAACCCATAGCGCCCATGACATAATACAATAGATTTACATCAAAATATGACCAATGGCGCGACCTTCACGCCCGACAGAGCAAATCTCATACATCAATAATGGTACTTAGCAGCCGAAAAAAAAAAAAAGAAAAAAGCATCAATATTTTTTACAACTACCTATCCCATACCACTAAAACTAACCACCCTTCTTAAGACATTAAAAAAGGGCCTACGTATTCCTAAACACCAGACATCATCAACTCAAAAAACTACTCCCAGGTCCCAACTATCCAAATATAAAAAAATTACAACCGCAGATGAAGAATCACTCGAAACGGGTGTCACTCCACCACGAACCACTCATTCTTAAGGTCAATGGAACAGATTTGGGCAAAATTCAACCGTCAACTTTGTCTGGAGGAGGTGGAAAACCTAAAAGACACAAGTATCCTTGACTGTTTCCCCCGAAAAGATGTATCGTATACAAGTTAACCCTTATCCTTTCGTTTATAGAAGTCTTTTTGCATGATATAGCATGGAAATATTTTTTCTATTTCGAATGAATTTCTTTGGCGCTAAAAACTGACCTCTTCGATAACCCATACTCTGTCATAACCCATAGCTCAGCCCTTCCACCGAAGGCTATGGGTTAAGAGAGAGGCGTCTGTATCCCTCGAATCTCATCCACCCATCTAGTATCCGTTCCCCCTCCTCTACCATGAATCTCGTCACAGGTGATCCGACACGCACTACAGGGCGACCCAACTACGTCCTTCCTTGACATCACCGCATGAGGTCTTGGGACACTCATGCCCATACCCCTTCCACCCAAATAACACCGCCATCGTTCATAAAGTCAACCTCTTACTGTTTCTCCCTTATTTTGCCTTCCTGGACAAGAAAATACACACGAGCCGCTTGTCTCTTGCAGCGTGTACCACATTCCGCGCCCAGTTCTCGAGTATGGAGAACCTAAACGATGGGACGTATTTTATTCGCAATCCTTCATGAAAGTATCATAATGAAACACCATGTTACAATTATATGTGTTTGAGACGCCATCAGAATCGGGCTCTAGCTGCGGTCCCATGGAACGTGGCCTGGGTACCTTTCTGTCTTCATCGAAAACTCGCAGGAGTTCCCAGAGCCATAGCCTGAGTCAGAATCTCACTATATGTGTCTCATTTTGCTCATCGTAACATTGACTAACGCACGAATGCTGAACCCTCCTCTCTACAGTTCTCGATGACGTTCATGGACTCTACTGATTACAGTGGGGTAGCTTTCGGGCACTTTGATCATGTCATACTCACATCATACTATGTAATGCCCCCACTTGCCCCCCCCTCATTAAGTAGTCGAGTGCTCCTGACACTCGTAGGAACAGCCTAGAGAATCCCATCGTTGTCTATCGGATCTGATGTCATCAGCAACGGGCTCGCAAGGGTAGTACGACATGCATTTATGCTCGGGACTTTCTGGCCGAGAGCATGATGGGTGGCATAGTCATTGGGATGATGACAATGCACTGTTAAAATATGGCTTAATCCTCATTCTCTAAAGCCAGCCTCTTGTGATGTATAGGGTCTCAGAATGCTGACAAGAATTCGCCTTTTCATTCCATTTCGTCATACATCCAACTTTGTGGCTAACAAAACCTAACTTGTACAAACTGGTACTCGCTAATATCCAGACTTTCTTGATATCCCGGTTATCTCCTCTAGGCGGGAATGAATTCCCAGTTAGGGTGAGGGCGGCGGTGGAAACGAGTGGACCAGAATGCTCGGCTAATAACCTGATTTGAAAGTCAATGAGTTGGACTTATGGTCTTCTACATGAGTAGACGTGGACTTACGGTGTGATCATGCTCGGTCACATAGAAGTCGGCGCTCAGCCCGGGGCTGTGGACACCCTGGGGGTTGGGAACCTTGACACTAAGATAGGATCATCATCTGAGCTTGTGAAGAGTCCAGGTATGTCAGATTAGTACATACCTATAAATACCGTTTTTCCCCTCTCCAACAGGCTGAATATCGAGTTCTACATAGTCGACCTTGAACAGGATATTCCCGCCGGGGAAGCTCTCGGAAGGATTGGCGAGACTCCATCCCATGAGGACAGGTCCAGGACCTAACAAAGGGTTCTTGTTCTTGAAGCCGGGCTGGGTTATGGTATACCTTCCAGTCTGGGGATTGCGGTGAACCTCCCACTAGATCGATGTCAGTGAGTGTGAATTCGAGGTAGGGAGTAATGGTGGCACTGACGACTGGAGCGTTATCGGGCCCCTCTGCCTCTGCGAGAATAGGTTCGCCAACTCCTGTGGCAGTGGCGTACAGACCACCCTCGAAGGGAGGCAGAACGGAGGTGGGGACAAAGCGGATGCGGTAGGTGCCTTCCTCCAAAGCCATTTCAGATTGCTGTTAGTGAGGTAGGAGATGCAAGAGTCGTTTGATACTGCAGTAGTAGGGATGTTGCAGCAGCTTTATACTTCGATAGCTACCCATAATTTGCCTCCGGGAAAGTTCAAGCACCGGAAAAAAACAACAAGTCCTAGAGGGGGTAGGAAGGCGTTTCGGTGTGTACGATGCGTGAATGCGGAATGCGCTGTCAAACTTTGGCAGGTATCTTGGAAGTTGATTATCGCTGGAGGATCTGTAGGTGCCTCAAGCCAGGACTCCAGAAAACTATCATAAACTCAATTCAAGGAATTTTATGACAGTATACTCAAGAATTGACCTCACATATTAGCCCTGGCCCACTATAGCAATATAAGCGCCCGTTTACCTAGCTGGAGATGTATATTGATCTCTCTGTAAACGCGCCGTTGCATCATCTAGTCACACGCCGAGCTGGGACAGCCTTCTACATCAAGACGACATCCTTGCCGTCCGTTCTCCCTTTCAGACGAAGCACTTCGGTCTGAGGCCTAGCTTCTGGAGAACGTCTGGAATGTCCTGGAATTTGGACCAAAAGGCAATACCCGTTTTGGTGGAGTGGAAGCTGCGGACCCCAGATGTTCGTGTCAGGTGTACATAGAACATAGGGGTTCGTTTTTTTGCGCAATTGTTTCGCTTGTCTGACAATGCGCAACCTACGAAGCGCCGACAGGCTTACGTGAATATGGGTGGCCGTATGGAGCTGACATCCTGGGGTATGATGAACGATTGAATGCACGACATTGAACGGTGCCACCTGAGAGGGTTGGCTGACGTTCAGCCTGGAAATTCTAAGGAATACGTCACTGCTTACCCTGAAAGCTGGCCGTCTTTGTAAATAGTCTGTCAGGCGAGAAACGGATGTCTTTGGATGGGAATCCCTGAGGAAATGCCGACCAAAGGTGTGAATATACAACCACTCTCTCCCTCGTGTCGTTTTTTTTAGTTATCTTTCCTTCCTTTCGCATCTCCCCATATCACCACTTACGATACCAACAATCACCCTCTAAAATCAGACTACCACTGAGTGTGACGCTGTGGGGAGCGTCGTCTACAACGAGGAAGCTGAGAGGCGAAAAGGTTCACACGCTCAATGAGGACCATGTCGCACGGAACTTCTTGTCCGGAAATTCACAACCCCGGAATCCTATACATGTCGTATGGAAGCGGAATTCTGAACAGGAATGAGGGCATGTCCATTGTATTTCAGTGGCAGTACTGAATTGGCTTGCTTCGGAATCGAACCCCTCCGGGTTCCCGACGCGTGTTGAGAAGTTTGATGCATTCATTCAGAAGTTCTGAGAAGACGTCGTAATATGGTATATACCTCTCCAGATGCCCGAGTTACAGAGCCCTACGATCGCTGGAAATGCACCAAAACATCCGGCAACATGGATAGCATCTAACCAGTTCACGACGCTTGAAAAAAGCGAGAGGCTGTTGGGGTTTCGTAACTTTATTGTTTCATGAGACGAGGAACAATTGACAAAAATAGCGTGGTCGAGCCACTAGGCTTCCTTGTTCTTCCTGCGATCATCAGAAGCTTTGAAGGAACAATCAAACAGCTGATACCGAGCCTAGTAGATCAGAGGGGTAGGGCCGATTCGCTTTCAACTACCCCTGCAGTCTTCTGGGACTGAAAAGGCCCTGAAAGCCATGACGAGAGATTTTCCGACGCAAGGGGAATGGCTAACAAAGACAAGATATGACGGTCTTTTGGATACTCGAGAGTCGGACTGATTGGCCTGTTTGAGTAGTCAATATAATACTGTGTTATCAGTTCATGGCGGCGATGGTGGTGGCTATCGTGAGTACGATCAGAAGTGTGATTCGGTATTGCCGACTTCGGCATGACATGGGGAGGATGACCGTGGAAAGCAAAATGTGTCGAATGCTCCGCCTGATTTGCACGAAAGAACGCATGAAACTATAGCGGAAGATACAAAGTTATACCACGGCGGACCTGCTCGAGGCTGCAAAAGAGTATCCTGGACATGTAGAAACAATCCCCTACTCCAAATTAACTGATATCATGTGATGGGTGCCATGCGCCACCACAACAGTATGTGAGCATCCTAACTGCTTCCCAAGGATTTGAAGAAGAAGCGACATGCTCCCTACTAATCTGATTGTGACCGATCTTCCGTATCAGAACTTGCTCCTCTATTCCACCGTGACTCATGACCACCATGAAGATCGACGAAACCACCCTCGGACCCTACCTCTCCAGACTACCCACCGAACTTCTCCTCGAAATCGCATTCATCCTCTGCGCACAATCTCAAAAGAACTACGTCATTCTCCTTCGCGTTTCGCGTACTCTACGCGACCTTTGCAAACTAGCATGTCTACCCGTCGTCCCAATTGTGCTCGACACACCCCACCGGACAACACAATTCGCAGACTACCTTCGGACGGGTGACCAACTCGCACCACGCGTGCGTCGGTTGTGGATCTTCAGAGACCATTGCGGTGTTATTTCCACCTGCACCAACATCGTTGCACTCACGTGTGACGGGCACGACTTAATTCCCGTCACTTCATCAGATCCCTTCCGCCACACACAGTTAACGGACCTGACGATCATGGGGTTATGGGACTTTTGGACGCCGTTCGCCAGCTCAAAGTACGGGAGGTCCTTGTGTGGGCAGTTACACAGACTGTGGTTGCTCGACCACTTGTTTCTGCGCGGGATTGAGATAGAGTGGCTAACATCGTTGAGGGAGTTGACGTACTGGACAATCGAACTGCGTGAGGATCGTAGCCAGTTCAAGAGAGAGCTGGAATTGTTGGATGCGCTGCCTGGGTTGGCAAGGTTACGAGTGCTAATGCGTTCCCCTTCACCATTCGTCTTTTCGCAGCTCCGCCAAATTAGCGACCGTCGGCTCGAGGTGATCTCCTGGGGGAAACGCAATGAGGTGGTGGAGTGGATCAATCAGAGTGTCTAGGCCCGTTTATTGTACAAGGTATGTTCTCTCGTAATGTCGTCGTGCACGACCGGCCTCATCATGGCCAAGGAATCCTACGTCATAGCATGCGAGATTCGCGCGCGCTCGGTGGTGGCCGGGAATTGTTTTATGTACAGTATAATGATCGGCGTGTTCCTGTCTGGATCAACGCATTACATAGTTTGTAGTAAATGATTTGAAGCTTTTGAATGTGTGCAAGAGTAACCATCTTCCGCTAAGCCCCGTTGATCAACGGTCTATATATATAGTTGTCAAGCTTTCTGCCTGTCCCAACGTCACTAGGGCCACTCGCTCTCCTAAGTATTCGTTATCCTCATGACAATCTGCAGGTTTTGTATTATTGTAGACGGACTTGAAGGGCATCGATATCATTGTGGCCACTTCAGCGAAAACATACACTTACGGCAACAACCGCCACGGCGCCTATTTTCGAAAGGGTGATTAAACTTCCAAGCGCCAAACGGGCGCTTATCTTTTTCATCACCAACCATGAACTGTAGTGTAGCATCTTAGCTCCATGTATTCCAGCAACAATCTGATTTTGAAAAGATTTCTCAAAAAACCGTCCATCCTCCAGAGAAATTCCAGGTATCAAAAGTGCATCTAATTATTAACGACAAATACTTTTAAATAACCAAACCCGGGCTAGTACCCGCTGCTCAGCGCTCAGAGCACTCAACTCACAACTTCCCCTTCCCCTCCCTCTCCTTGTCCTTCCTCTCCGCCGCTTCCAACATCTGCCTAACCTCCGTCGCAGCCTCCGCAAGATAATGCTTCAACTCCTCCGTCCTCCTCTTCAAACTCGTAATCGTCCACCTCACATACTCATCCCCAATCGAATACGACAACCCATACCCATCCGGCACAACCTCTCCATACCCCCACCCATCAAAGTACCGACTACTCAACTGGCTCGTACTCAACTCCCAATGACTCGACTTGCTGTATGCTTCATCCTCGTACAACTCCGGCACCTCTTCACCCGCCTGCACAAGTTTCTTCAACCCAAACAAATGCCGATCCACACCCTGTGCATCAGCAGCCCAAGTTGAGTACTGGATATGCCGCGCCACAGCTTTGCGGAACAACTCCCGGAGGCGGATAGGATCAGACCATGCATGCGGATCCAACATCGCCTCAGCCCACGCTTTACTCTCGTTACTCGCACTCCTAATCACCTCCGTCCGACCCAACTGGAACTTGCGCGTTTGCGCAGATTCGTAAGTGACACCGGGCCTTCCGAACATTTTGTGGAACGCGAGTTGCTTGACGAGTTGGGCCCAGGCATCTGGAGAGAATTTGTAGTGTTTCATGAGGTTCTTGCCGTAGCCCTCATAGTGGAGCACGTGGAGGTCATGTTTGGATACGAGGTCATCGAAACGTTGGGTGGCGCCGGTAATGAGCGATTTGACGGTGTCGTTGAGTTTAAAGTTGAGTTGTTCGGGTTCGGGGAGGGCAGAGGGGTTCGAGACGGTAGGAGCGCCGAGGTCAACTTTGCCACTAGCGAGGGTGGCAAGAATGAACTCGTTCATACGAAGGGTTGGGGTACCATCCATACATGAGTGTTCGCCAAGGAATCCAGAGCGACCATTCTCGTACACGATGACTATGCATACACTCATCAGTACAAACCCCTCACGTATCAGCAGCAGATCACTCACTTTGATGCTTGTCGTAAAATCTGTTGCGGCCATCACCAACCCATGTTCCCCAGCTAATATCCTCCCTCGTGACCGGCTTGGTATCGTCCAATGCAATGACAATCATCGCACTCTCAATCTTCTTCAACAACTTCTCATTTGTCCCATCCGGAGATGCAGCCAACAACGCCTCCCTCGCATCCGCCCATAAATCCCTATTATCGCCCGTAAGCGCACCAACGGGGTATGCATCCGGAGCCTCGCCAGCAGCGGCAATGATCCTGTTGAACTGGAGCTCCAACTCGGCAGCAGAAAGTTCCCGACCAGAGGCATCAGCAAGCGGAACGATGAAGAACTTGTTCTTCCGGACAACAGCCATATGGTTGTGCGTCTTGGGATCAAACTTGTGCGCAGTATCAGATGGCTTGACAGGGTATCGTGACGAATGGAACAACCATTTGTACGAGGCCATGCACAACGGGGCGCCTTTAACTTTTTCGGGTTCTAGACGTCCACTACATAATAATTAGCATAAGCAAACGACAAACCACCGAGATTGAGTTACGACTTGCGCACCTCTCGACGAGTTCACGGAAAGGCAAAATGGCCTTGACAAGACTCGCAGCTCGCTTGGCCTGGTCTTTCCGGAATTTATCGTCGGCATGGACAAAGAAGTAGCTGACGTAGACAACGACGGGATCGCGGTATCCCATGTACGCCACGTCATTCCACCAGTCAGACAGCCAGTTCTTCGTACCTGGCTGCGCCGCGCGGTCTTGGAGGCGTTTCTGCAGCTGGGCAGCCTGCGGGGATGCGAGGAACTTGTCAACCACGTTTTGGGTGCGCGCGAACGCCTCGGGGGTAAGGAGTGGCTGGACTGTCTCAAGGTATTTTGAGCATGTCGACTGGAGCGTTGGCACGGGGAGGGTCGGCAGGGAGGCCTGGTAGCGCAACATGGGGGGAGCGGAGGGGTCGACAGCGTAGCCCGGTGGAGGGTCCTGGGGTGGCGATGCCGACGAGGCCGAGCGAGCCATTGGGCGCTGAATGAAAATGTTACCAAATAATTAAATAAATAGGGTGGATAAACTGACAATAAGTCTGGATGAGGCACGGGTTGAGAGTCTGAGCATGGCGGATGGAGAGGGAGGAGAGCGCGTACCAGATATAAATAGGTGGAGATAGAGCGAGTGGATGGAATTGATTGGACCTCCTCGCCCGCCTTTATGAACCCTCTCTCTCCGGCTTCCGGCTCTCCACCCCTACACGTGATATATCCCGGATCACCCGGCTCATTACTCTACATACGGTTCTTGTACATCTCCAGAAAGTCTACTACCCCAACCAACACATCTCCCATCTTCTCCTCCTCCTCATCTTCCACCTCTGCCTCCTCCTCTTCCTCTGCAGGCGTAATCTTCGCCTTTTTCTTCTTCTTTTTCTTATTGTTCTTGTTCCGGTTCTTCCGACTCCCGCTGCCCCCCAGTGCACCAATGTCCACCCCACTGAGATCCAGTATCCGCCCCATGCTCCTCATGTGCGCTTCCACCTGTTCCCGGTGCATCGCGTTCTTCCGCTCTATAAACTCCTCAATTATATCACCGTAGTCTTCCACCCACTCTTCCAATTGATCCAATGTAAGGATATACCGCTTCGTCCCGGTGGCAAACACATGCTGCTGGTACGATAGCACATATCCCTTTCGCGTTATTATTAGCTTTCGGGTGCAACCGTCATGAATCATCGGTGTCGATAAAAACTTACAATCACAATGAACCGCTTCGTGGTCGAATCCTGGCCCATCAGCAGATGCAACAGCGCCGTTTTTGGGCCATACTCTTGATACTGGCGGTAGCCTTTGTCATGCAACCGATGATACTCCTTTTGCTCTTCTGGCGTCAGATCTGTATCCCAGCTCAGCATCTGGGCCGTCGCAGCTACATACATCACCCAATCAGCAACGGCACCACAAAATAGAACACTCCAGTACTTACGCAAAGCACCAAATTCCTGAGTAGCACACTGCACAAATAGCACTGCAGCCGCATGTTCCTCTTCGGTGAATGGCAATCCCAGTGTCCCCTCTGCACCCCAATCCGTCTTGGTAGGAGCCTTGACCCGCTTAGTCAACGCGCCAAACTTGCTGCCCCCGCTACTCCCACCTCCACTCCCACCACTCCCGCTCTTATTCCCCGCCCCTTCACCCTCCTCCCGCAGCGACCACCTCCGTCTTCCCATCGCACTGTACCTCTTCTCTTCCTCCTCTTCCTCCCTCTCTCTCTCGCGTTCCCTCAACCTTTCTTCCAACACCTTCCGTTGCTCCAGGTATTCTTCATACACGTTCTTTAGCGGTCGACACCGGTTCTCAATCCACCTAATTACCTCCTCTGGTCCCTCCTTCTTATACCCCTCCCGAAACTTTACTAGCTCCGCTTCGGCCTCCTGCGCGCGTTGCAACTGTCTCGCACGTTGACGCTCTTCCGGGTCCATCGCCGCAAACTCCTCGGGGGTATAATGTAATGGTGGCCGCGGCTGTTGCGCTGCCTGCTCAGCCTGCTGCTGTAGCTGCACCTGCACCCAACTCGGTAGCTGCTGAACTGCAGCATCATGCCCGTGTTGTGATGCCGTACTCTGGAACGCGTCCATCAGCCCTCGTATCTTCTGGTTGTACAACCCCACGAGGTATTGAATCTCTGCCAGCATACTCTTCAGCATATCGACAGTAAGCACGTATCGTCGTTCCCAGTCTGCTTTCGTCAAGAGTGCCTTCTGGTATACAATTTGCGACGCCTATTCAAAGGGAAAGTAAGAGAACGAGTCGTGTGAGCGAACCACAAGGCCCAAGGGGTTCACAAGACAATACAAGACTTACAATAATGATCATCCGCTTGATATAGTTCTCTTGCTGTAGTACATCATGTATCATAGCGAGCTTCGTATCAATCTCTGCACAGGCCTGCGATACTTTATCCAACAGCGCATGATGCTCCGGAAGCTTCTCTGCAGGCACAATAATAGAGTCCATGGTATTGTCCAGCGACGCCTCAGTAACTGTGCACACGCGATTAACAGCCCATAAGCGCCTAGTCAACAGCAGAACTTACTGTTACATTCCTGAATAAGCCTATACACCACCTCAAACGACGCCTTCGATCCCATTTTGGGTTCTGGCGGCGGCAGCGGCTCACCCTTCAACCCTGACGATATAAACCGCACACCCGTATGCAACGACCCAGCAGACGACGGGGCCGGCAGCGCCGGCACACCCGACGAATTAGGGACAGGCGGGACAGGTCCAATCGGCGGTGCACTCGGGGGCGGTGGAACCTTCATCCCCGGCAACACAATCCCCACCGCCACAGACGTCGTAAACCCAGGCCTCTCCCTGACCCCCGACGAACCCTCCCTCATCTCCTTCAACTTCTCCCTCACCCTCGCCACCATCCCAACCATACTCTCCGAAGCCTTCACCTTATTCCTCAACTCCCCCTCACTCAACTGCGTCCACTCCAACAACAAAAACCGCTCTTGTGCAGAGATATTGTCGACGTAGCTTTGTTGCAGGCCGACGTACTGTGTGAGGAATTGTGTGAGGGGTATACCATGTGGTATCAGTGTGTGGGTGGTATGGGCATGTGCGACGGCTTGGGCTGTCGCCTGAGCATGGGCCTGGGCTTGAGCAGCTTGTGCTTGTGCGGTAGCTTGCATGGCGGCTTGAGCGCGTGCACGATTCTGAGCGATGTTTTCTTTGATTGCTTGGTCAAAGAACGTGAGATAAAGTTTGTAGACGCGTGAGAGATGTTGCGCGACTGTACTATTATTCGATGCTGTGGAGGGGATCACTGGAGTCTGGGACTGGGGCGTCGGCTGTGACGATGGTGGTGGTGGTGTAGATGATGATGGTGGTAGTGGTGGTGATGGAAGAGAACCAGACGGAGATGGGGTGGCTGACGCAGGCCGCTCCTTATTTGAATCTGTAAACCAGCGCTGAGGAGTTGACAGTGAGAACGGATCGTTGAATCCCATTCGCTGTGCAATTTCCCCCCACAGCCCGCTTTCATTCACCTGCAAACACAGCCATGCTCAAGTCAGCACCTCCATTTATTCATTCTATGAAAGCAGACACTTGCCTTGGCCTCTCCGCCGAGTTTAAACACGAGGAGGTGCAGTTGATGGAGATCGACAGAGGTCCCGTCGAGGACGAGGTGGGAGAGGTCGAGGGATATGTTCTTGTGGGCACATATGGCGCGGTATGTGGCATCGAACTGGGCCTTGTCGGCAAATGGGTAGATTGTCCCTGGTCCTGACGGTGGCATCGTATGTCCTGGCCTGTCCCCTCTCCCTTAATCTGCTTTTATCGTCATTGGCTGACTAAGCACCTCCTCACACAACGGCACAAGCCAGTCTCAAGCGCAAAGTTAAACGCCACTTCTTCTTTCTCATACTCAATTCCTTGTGGCACTAATAGCTCGAGACAAGGCAAAAAAAAGAAAAAGGAAAAAAAGAAAAAGAAAAGAAACAGACTAGATACAGTATGAATGCCTACTCGTGATAAGGAAGCGACACAAAGTCTGTGTTCAAAAGTTGTCGTAGGGGAGAAGGCAATATCCCACTTCCTGGCCATATATGGTCACGGTAAATGCACACCCCTTTTCACCCTTACCGATTAACATTACACCTGAACCAGATTCCGCATTTGTGATATGCATTCGAACGCGATCCTGGACTGATTGATCAAGCCTACCGCGGAAAGACTCCCTTTCGTTTGATAACTGCAGCAGACGTCGTAAGTCGTAAATGAACCGATATTAAGGACCCGACGCTTACGTCTTGGGATGGATGCTGCGACCAGAAAACATTGACTTGCTCTAAATACTCCTGAGGCGATTCCTGGCCGACATTTCTGCGTACCGCAAAATATGCGCAGGTTGGTTGATCCCAACGAACACGAGTCAAGTCTAGAGACTTGATTGGCACGTTATCAACGACCTCCCATTCACGTAAATGCGGTAAAAACCCCTGCGAACACATCAGGACAAACGTCAGATTTCCGGGCAAGTAGACACCGACCGAGCTCAAGACTTGGGCTGCCACAGAATTACCACCGCCATCGAGGGGTATAAGCTCTCTCCTATAATCGAGGTCCTGGAAAATAGGAGCTAATATTTTAGGTGCGTCCTCGAGGCTGTCTCCCGTCATTCCAGGCACAGCGTCCAACAACCAGCTGAGCGACCATGCGAAAAGCTCATTTCGAATGATGGTTTCGTCCCGTTGCGGCCACGACACTTTTATCCTCGAGGCCTGAAACACGGATTTGTCTGCATGGACTGTTAACAAATGTGACAAATAATCACCAAACTTGGTGCTCACCCGGGTCAAACGAAGCCATCAGAATCCGTGCATTCATCTCGAAGATCTTCCTCTTCGCTGTCAGCCGATCCGTACCGAACTTAGAAGTGAGACCGCTGAGGTAATTGACAAAGGAGTCATGAAGGGCCCTGAGCGGCCTGTTGGAGGCCTCCTCAGGTGGAGGAATATCTAGAACCGAATGAAGCTTCCCGAGTGCATCATACGCAGCTTCTTTAGTGATGCCCAACAAATTACAGACGAGAACGAAGTCCCCGCTCCACATCTCAGGAAGTAGAAGCATCAATAGATCCATGGTATTAGGTTGCACGTCTTGAGGTATTGCAGAGAGAATTTCGGTGTATAAAGCGTTGAGATTGTGAAAATAATCCGTTTCCCCGTTGGACAAGGAAGTTTGGTCGATGATATGCAAGACTGTCTCGAGGCGTGAGTTCAAATCTCCATAAGCTGGGTTTCTCAAGAAGTGAACGGTTGTGAAGGCAACAATGAACAACCCAGAAGAGTACTCTATCAGCCTTGCGATCTTTACATCATCTGGCCACGTTCGGGCGTAATGAGAGGGCCTGAGCCCGCGCAATTCTTCCCGTAGGTACCGTTCGACGTCCTGGCGATCAGGGGCGACCACTATTTTCCGGTAGCTTATTCGACCCTCCGTTTGATAAGAGAAAGCGGTACTTATGTGATCATCGGGGCGACTCGAAAGGACCCAGATGAGGGGTGTTGTGGGATGCCGTTGCGTAAATTCATGGATAAGACGTATAAGCTCACGCCGCGGATTTACGCCTGTGAGTTCGTCTAGCCCATCGAGCATTATCAGGACTGTTTTAAAAGCATGTAGCACTCTATCCTCGGAAATGGGTCGCTCAATAAGCAAGTGGAATTGCTGCTCCATGGCCTTCCCGACAAGGTTGGAGTCAGCACTGAGAAGTTCCGCCGTATATTCCCGGTACTGCGGAAACTTGCGAGAGAGTTGAAGAGCGATAGTGGTGAAAACACGCTGTGAGTCGTAGCGTTTCTTGGGCCCCACAAAAAACATGGTGGCGCCCAACCTGGACCTCGGGGACCTCGACTCGTGATCTGCGAGCGACTGCATGATGGCCGATTTTCCAACGCCGATAGGTCCACACAACCATAAAATCCGTTCTGCACGAGCTTCATTATCCATCCAGGGCCAGATCTCGCCAAAAATGGCGGTCCGTGTATTAGGGTGGCACCGAGGAGGGGGAGAGCGTGCAGCTGAGTCGAACTCGATGTCAGGAATTGCCTGATCAGTGAGTTGCTTAAGGGTCTCTGAGTGTGCTGGTGACAGAGATGACCCGCCGCGGTGGATGGAGGTATGGCGCGGGTGAGCTATATCTGGTGTTTGGAAACGTTCGACCTCGCGGTGAGCGGGTACCTGCTTCTCTAGGTACACTGGTGGGGTGTTCGGGCCGAAGCCACCGCGAATGTGAGGCTCATCGCGACTGACTATGAGCCAAATGAGAGGGGCCGCAGGATGTTCTTGCACAAATTGGGCGATAAGATGGACAACATCACGCTGCGCAAACGTGCTATGACAATGATCCAATCCATCAAGGAGAACCAAGATGGGACCATTGAGTTCATTGAACAGCCTTTTCCTCAGGTCGACGAAGGGTTTCTTGACTAACTTTTTGAATTGTTTGTCCAGGGGATCTTCAACCAACCCAGGGCGAACAACTTCCAGCAGCTCCACAACATATCGCTCGTACCTCGGATATCTAACAGCGAGTTGATGCGCAATCGTGACGAAGATACGTTGGAGGTCCACCGGTTTCGGAAGGAACAGCGCGGCACGAAGTATGGAGGTGGGCGACGAGTTCTCGGTTTCTGCTAGTCTCCGTACGATCGCAGACTTGCCGACTTTGGCAGGTCCGCATAGCCACATAATTTTCGTCTGCCGGAAAGATCCATCCATCCAGGACCGGACTTCTCTCAGGAGGTTTTCCTGTGTCGGGGAAAGCTGATGTGGAGGGGAGTCAACAGCGCAGGCGATTGCATGCCTTTCGAATAACTGTTCAGTTACTGTCAGCCTTTTATGAGATTGTAGTCCCTTAGACATCAAGAGGGATATACCAACAGCGGTAGTCGCGCGGCGAGTCCACGTTGTTCCCACTGGAGAAACAGCCCATAAAGTCTACATCAGAAATATAAGTTTGCACATTGCACCGATTCAACATCGATCGGCAACGATCAGACCTTTACAGAAGTTTCCGCTCATAACAACTTCCTTCAATGGAGGCTACGGGGAAAGGAGGGAGGCTACGCTGGGAGGAGCTGGAGTGGGGGTCGTGAATGGTAAGCAGGGAATAGAAGTCTTATGCAGCGCAGGTGATTGAAATATTGATGCCTCGCAGCCGAACGAAAGCGCCCTCCACCACGTTTCCCTTCGCGCGCCTGTGGCTCTCTAAAACAAGAAATGAATACCCCACGCTTGTCGAACATCCTTGCCAGTTTCCCAGCGGTCTTGGGCTGTCTTATGGCGGCGTCGCATGACACTGAGTGTTCAACGCTCAGGCCTCAGGGTCGATGCCTACAGGCGGAAACATCTATCATACATGGACTTTTTGCACTGCGTATTCTTAGCTGGGAACCGTCCGCATCCCAGAGGTTGATTAACACGGGGCCCGAGCGTTTGACTGAAATATGCATTCCCGCGCTGTCAACGGCCCAGAAGTCTTGGAAGGTCCAACACATGTGTTCTAGTCCCGTTCCCAGCGCCCATAAGTCTACAGGATAGCGCATATCATTTTATCAACCGTCTTGGCTTGTGTGATTGTGATCTTTGGGCTCGGATTACGTCCGATCGAGCATGCTGGCTTCATAACCAGATAGTTGCTAATACAACGTAGCGAACTACACTACTTCCCTCCCTCAATATGTCCGCAACGACCACTGCTGCGATGTCGCACATCACTCAACTTGGCCCAAATTGCATAGAGGCCAATCCTGACATCTCAGGCATTGGAGTCCGCATTGCCATCTATGTCCAGAACCTTATCGTTGCGGAGGGTGTCCCTTGCCATCTACGCTGTGACTGCGGTTCCAGGACTCAGTGTCTTAATCATCACAGGAACCATCTATGGTTTGATCGATATCTTACTCCGCCTACTTCCTTCACGTGCTTTCTTTGCACCAGGGTATTTTTGGGTGGCGGTCTTGATTGGCATTAATGTGATTTTTATTGTTGACACAGAATCTATGGTCAGCAAGACGAGAGCCCTCGTAAAGCCAGGAGAGTCGCAGTGGACCTTCGGTCAGACACTTGCCCTATTCCTCCTGATATTACCTCTGCGAGACATGGCTTACAGAATTCGCTGCACCTGTGTACCACTGACACCCACATGGGCAAGGACCCAGTACTGCTAGGTGCCGCTGGGTCCTGTAGAGCAAGTAAGCTTGCTGGGTGCAAGGGCCCAGTGGTGTCATCAACCTCAGGAGTACACCAACTAGTGGCAGAGATGACTACATAATCACAGTAGAAGCTGAAGAAAGTAATCTACACCAGTGTATGTTAAATATGCTGATTTTCCCAATTTCCCACACTGCCATGTAGGTACCTCCACATCTCACCCTTTCTTTAAATAATGATGTCCTCATCATTCCCTCAATCCTACTACTGTTTTGGTTCCAAATGCATGTTAGATTTCAGGTCTAGGACAAACACATGGTGATCTGAATGTCCTGCCCATCACACCTTTCAAGCATGAGGATCATTTTGTTACGACCTTTGTATGAACTCAGGTTGTAACTAGGCAAAGACTTGAGGATGAGCAAAGGGGAAAGAACTAGTTGGTAAAGCATAAAGAATACAGGTGCTCTACCTAGGGTTTATATACTGTGAGAGGGGTAGCTAAGAATAGATGAAATGGAGAGATGAGTCAGTGGATGACTAAGGCAAGGTGTGATAAGGGGCTGAAACATAAAGTGAAACGGTGTGCTGAGTAAGTGTGTACTAAATATAGCTGAGACCATAACATCACCCTCCCCCTAAGGTGTCATGCCCACATGAAACTAATGTAAAGGTCCATGTAAGTTACAGCATACTAGAAAGGTGAAACATGCAAGGAAATTCTGGGCTTCTTCAAATATTGGGGGTTTCCATAGTCAGTGTGTGATGTAGTGGGTGATGTCTTTCTTGTTGGGGCCAATGAAGAACTGGTTGGTGGCCTTCTTCCATGCAATGAAGAATGGTGCGTGGTTGGGTCCTCCACCGTACATGGGGATCATGGTGCCACAATAGGTGGCACCAGTGTTACTGTGGTCTTCAATGAGGACTTGTAATATCTTCTTCCAATATTCTTCGTCTTTCTCACCATCTTTCTTTAAGGTCTTAAACAGTACTGGGGGTTTGCATTTCTCAACTTTGGCAGGTCCTGTACATTTGGGGGTGAGGAACTTGATGAGGTGCATGGCCTCTTCTTTAGCAGTGGGGGTTTCGTCATCTGATTCCGGGTTGGTCAGGAGATAGTGTTGTGAAGCAGGTTGGAGAGTTGGGTGGTCGTGAGGGAAGGGGTCCTTTCCTTGGGTGAGTGCCACAAGGCAGGATATGAGGTTCTCCTTTTCTTCATCATCGGTTATACCCAACTTAGAGAGCTGTTCTGCCACTATGACTAGGATGCTTGTGAAACAGTCGCTTGTATTGGATATGAGGTATTCATTAGTGTTGTGGAGGATGATGTGGATGTGCTGGTTCATCTGGGTGGTTCGTCCTGACCCCTTGGCTGAGTTGTGCCCTTGTGGGATAGTGGCTTGGACTGCTTCAGCAAATAGTTGGACTGCCTCTCGTACTTTGGTGTATACTCGTTAGAGGCAGACGATGTCTCGTGTTAGCTGTATGTATTCTTCAAATCACTTGGTTGGGTTGTTGTTTGTGAGTTGTTGTTCGATATCAGTGATGAGGGAGTTGGTAGGAGGAGTGGTGGGGACAAATGTCTGGGTGCTTTGGTCTGTGTCCATGTCTGCATTTAGAGTTTGCTTGGGGAGTTGTGATGCTATGACCATTGGTTACCCCCCCTCTTTATAGGTTTTGCTCCAGGAAACCTTCAGAGGTAATCCTGTAACACCTTCTGAGCATTCTCGAGTGCTGATTTAGCCATCCATGTGTCATGCTCATTGCTATACCCTTTCCAGTGCATGAGGTACTGCATTCCTTGGCCTTTCTTGTGATGTCCTCAGATTTCTTCTACCTCATATTCTTCTTCCCCATTAATGAGCTCCAGTTGCAGTGGTGGTTCAGCTTGCTGATTCATGAACTTTAGTGGTCAGTATGGTGTTAGTAATGCCTCATTGAATACATCATGGATGACCCATCCTTCTGTTAGCTCCAATTGGTATGCCCCTGGTCCTACTTTCTTGAGTATCTTGAAGGGTCCATAGCATTTGTGATCGAGTTTCTTTGTCGGTCAATTTGTCATTATATTTGTTCCTTCGAGCCACACCTGGGTCCCTTTTTTGTAATCTCTGCTTGTCATTCTCCTTTTGTCATAGTGCTTTGTCATGGCTTGTCTCTTGCTTTCTAATAGTTCTCTGGCTTGAGCTCAGCATGTTGTAAGTTTCTTGAGGAACTCTGTGATGGATGGTGTCAATGATTCTATGGTAAGGTCTCCCTTCCAAGGGTGTCATCTGTAGTTGAGGAAGAATGAGGTTTCTCCTGTGCTGCTGTGGGTCTTGTCATTGTATTGGAATTCGGCTGTAGACAGCCAATCTGACCAGTCATCTTGGGTGTAGTCAATGTATGCTTGCAGGAAGGTTTTGACTTCCTGGTTGACTCATTCTGTTTGTCTGTCCATTTGTGGGTGATAGGCTGTTGATAATCCTTGCTTCGTTCCTGTTGCTCTGCATAGGTTCTTCATGAATGCTGATGTGAACTGTAGTCCTCTGTTGCTGATGATCTTCTGCAGAACTCCATGGAGTTTCCAGATGTGGTCCCAGTATATCTTTGCTAGTCCCATGGAGTCGAGGTTCATGTTTGTTGCGACCAATCAGATCATCTTGGTGAACCTGTCTACAATGACTAGGATTGCATCTGCTCCATTTGACTCTGGAAGTGGTCCGATCATGTTGATACTGATTTCATGCCATGGTTCTTCTGGTGTTTCAAGGGAGTGGAGTGGAGCTGCTTTCTTCTGCCAAATTGCTTTGTTTCTTTGGCAGCTGTCACATCCCTGTACATAGGTCTTGATGTCAGCTTTCATTGCTGGCCAGTAGTATGTTTGCTTGATGAGCTCCATCATCCTGTGGGATCCTGGGTGTCCGATATTGGGTGGGTCATGGTATCTCCTCATGATTTCACTCTGTAGGTCCTTGTGGTTCAGCACATAGATTTTCCTGTCTCAGTATGTGATTCCTTCTCGTTCCCATGTTTGTTTGGGTTCTTCTTTCAACCATTTATCCACTACCATTTCTCTCCTTCCTCCTTTGATATTCTTCAGTATTTCTTCATCTCCTTTTACTTCAAACAGTCTTCTTCCCAGGATGACTTCTTCTGTAATTGTCTCTTCTTGATGGATTTGTCATTGGAATAGTGCATCTTTGAGTATTGTGACCTCCTTGTCTTCCTCTATTTCGTTGAAGTGCATGATTCATGATAGGATGTCAGCTTTGGTGTTCGTTTTTCCCAGTATGTGTTTTAGTGTGAAGTCATATTCTTGTAGCTTCAGGTGCCATTGCATTTGCCTTGCGTTCACTTGTCATGGGGATCAGAAGTATTCCAGGTTCTTGTGATCAGTCCAGACTTCAAACAGTTCTCTTGCTTCGAGTAGATACTGTCTCCATGTCTTTAGTGCTTCAATGATTGCGAGGAGTTCTCTGTTGTATATCTTGTAGTTGCATTCTGCTGGTGATAGTGTTCTGGATAGAAATGCAATGGGATGCCATTTTCCTCCCTGTTCTTGTGATAGGACTCCTCCAATGGTGTATTTCGATGCATCAACTTCCACTCTGAATTTTCCATCATCTTGTAGAAGTGCTAGTACCAGTTCCTCCGTTATGCGTCGTTTTAGTTCTTTGAATGCGTTTTGCTGTGTTTCCCCCCATTCCCATGGTTGACCTCCTTTCAGCTTGTGTAGTGGTCCTGCAATGTCACTAAAACCCTTGATGAATTGCCAGTAGAAGTTTGCGAAACCTAGGAAGCTTTCGACATCCTTGACTGTGGTTGGGGTAGGCCAGTTTCTAACTGCTGCCACCTTCTCTTCTTCCATCTTGACCTTTCTGCCTCCTACTACCATCCCCAATATCGGTACTTCTCTTGTGTTGAATACACATTTGGACTGTTTGAAGTAGAGTTTGTACTTGTCCGCTATTTTCAGGAATCATATTGTTCATTCTTTGAGCTCTTGCTCTGTTCTGCCTGGAATGATGAAGTCATCCATGTAGTTGACCAGTACCCCCTCCTGTAATAGTTCTTGGAAGACTGTGTTCATCATTCTCTGGAACATGCCTGGGGAGTTGCATAGACCGAAAAACATGACAGTGGGTTCAAATAGTCTCTCATTTGTCAGGAATGCTGCCTTCCACTCATCTCCTTCTTTGATGCACACGTTGTTGTATCCCCAAATGATGTCCAGCTTGTTGAAGTACTTGGTGTCTTTTAGCTTGTCAATGATTTCTCCGATTAGTGGTAGCAGTGTCTTATCTTTGACTGTGATGTTATTGAGCTTCTGGTAGTCCTGTACCAGTTGTTTAGATCCATCTTTCTTTGGAATGAAGAAGCATGGTGATGTGTAGAGGGATTTTGATGGTTGGATTCACCCTGATGTGAGATTTTCTTCGATGAATTTGTGGAGCTTGTCCTTCTCTTTGACTGTCATAGGATACACCTTGGCTGGTAGCTCTCGTGGGCTTTCCTCAGTAAGGTTGATCTCGTGGTCCCATTCTGTGTGGTCTGGTAGTTTGTCAAAGTTCTGTTTGTTAAACAGATGAGTGTAGCTTCGGATGTATTCTGGTAGGTTGTCTTCTGCTGTCTTGTCCAGTACCTTTTCTTCCTGTGTGCCATTTCTTCTTAGCCTTGGTATGTCGATGGTTTCATGCTCAATTTTGCATTCCAGTGGGCATCTTGTGAATCTGATTTGTCCATTATTCCAGTCGACCTCTGGGTTGTGTTGTGCTAGCCAATCATGTCCCAGGAATATGTCTGCCAAGTTGATGTGTGATATGACTGCTGCTAATTGCTCCTTGTATCCATTGATGTCCATTTCCAGTTCTGTGTATTCCATGATGTTTTGCCCCTTGTTGTGGGTCCTGTCAGTGTTGTATACTTCAAATGGTTTTTCTAGCTTCTTTGTTGGTATTTCTTGTTCCTCAACTGCTTTCTTGGCAATGCAAGTGTGTGTGCATCCAGAATCGACCAGTGTTGTCAGTCTCCATTGCTTGTTTCTAGGTGTTCAAACCTTTGGTTTCACAAAGAGTTCTTGTGCTCCACTTCTTCTTTGGGGAATCATGTATGATTGTCTAGAAGAAGCTTTAAATATAGTGGCTTGAGAGTTCACGCTCACTCTGAGCCTTCAGAAAAACCCTGCTGCTCTGGTCCTTCCTCACCTTCCTGTTCCTCCTCCATGTTCCTGATTCATGCCTTCTTGGGTGCTCTGCAATTCCTGGAGATGTGTTCCTCTTTGCCACAATTGAAGCACCTTCCTCCTGGCTTCTTGCAGTCTCGGGTGATATGCCCTATGACATTGCATTTGAAGCATCAAGGTGGTGCCTTGTTGTTAGGCATTGCTTGTCTTCCTATCTCCATTGGTTGACCCATTCCTCCATATGTAATGCTGGTTCCTGTGCATCTGGTGCAGATTTCCACAGCTTCATATCCTAAGCCAATGTTCAGGATAGTTTCCTTCCATTGCTTGTAGGATTTGGGCATTGCTTTGATTGGGAATCCTAATATGGTCTTGATAATGTCAGAGTGTGTGTTCTTCTTGAGCAGGAATATGGTGTGTTTGTTGTCTGTCTTGGACCTTGTCTTTAATATGTCGAATTTGATAAGGAAGTCTGCTGTGTGTTTGTTGTTCTGCCTGTATGTCTTGATTCTCCATTCTGCATCACTTTGTTGTCCTTCATTTCTAAATGTTGCCTCTATTTCCTTTCAGAACATGTCCCATACAAATGTGTCATCACTGTTCTCCATTTGGTTGAGCTTCATGCTTGCAAATTGTCCTGTGGTTCCTCCTCTCATCTGAGAGAGTACTGCTACTGCCCTTCTGTCAGCATCATCAATCTTGTTGAACTTCAAGAAAAATGTCATCGACCTCCACCAGTCATCAAACTGGCTTCTGTTTCCATCAAAAAATCCTGGGTTGGGGACCAATGATTTCCCTCCTGTCTGCTGAGTTGCTGCTGTTTCTTCGGCCATCTCGATATCAATGTCTTCTTCATCTGCTGGTTGTTCTTTGTCTTCTGGTTGTTCTTCATCTGCAGGTTCTTCTATGTTTTCTTTGTCTGCTGATTCCTCTGGTTGTTCTTTGTCTGCAGGTGCTAGCTGGTCTTTGAGTTCTGACTCAGTAGTCTCTTCATCATTGGTGTGTTCACTTTCTGTAACATCTGAAAACTCTGCCACTGATGGCTCTCTGGTTTGTCCTAGGCTGTACAGTGCTGGTGTTCCTTCTTGACTATTCCAAGTATTGCTTCCACTCATACACTGAGCCTTGCTCCTAATTGAGCACTGCTGTTGCACCTTGTTGCACCTCGATATACACCCCTAGCTGGGCCTTCCTTGTTGCAAGGTGAGTTGGTGACACTTTACCAAATGTTATGACCTTTGTATGAACTCAGGTTGCAACTAGGCAAAGACTTGAGGATGAGCAAAGGGGAAAGAACTAGTTGGTAAAGCATAAGGAATACAGGTGCTCTACCTAGGGTTTATATACTGTGAGAGGGGTAGCTAAGAATAGATGAAATGGAGAGATGAGTCAGTGGATGACTAAGGCAAGGTGTGATAAGGGGCTGAAACATAAGGTGAAATGGTGTGCTGAGTAAGTGTGTACTAAATATAGCTGAGACTGTAACACATTTACTCTAGTTATACTTACAACATAATTGACCTGTAGATAGATCAAAGGACCCTTAGTGTAGTTGCTACTTAAGCATAGTTGGCTGACATGTCACCTCAGTTCTTGTATCACATATGAGGTACTGAGGTGAGTAGCTTCAAGTACTACTCTCATTACCATACACTAATATGCTTGTAGTCTCTCGTTCTTTCAGGTAGTTACTATAATATAGTTCTCATATCATGTATGAGGTACTGAGTCTCTTGTTCTTTCAGGTTATGGGCCCCAACCCATATACACATTCATTTAACTGAACTTGTCCACTCATTAACCTCCCATGTCCACATCCATTGCAATTGATTCCCTTCCTGCATCCATTCCACACCTCGAGGAAAATGGGAGCAACTGGCTTGTCTTCTCCCTTAAGTTCCACATGGTAGTCTGAGGCAAAGGACTGTAGGGGCACTTCAATGGCACTACACCATGACCCATACCTGCAAAAGCTGCCAAGCAACATTCAGCAGACAGTGAAGAAGGGGGGGATTCATCCAAGTCTACCGAGCTGCCAGTTGGGACTGAGCAGGAAATACATGAGTGGGATAGGAACAAAGAAATATGTCATTCCTTACTTGCACAGTGACTACCTGACATGATCTTCATCCTCACTGAACAGCTTGCAACAGCACAGGAGGTGTAGGAAGCAATAACATGTGAATTTACCTACAAGAGTGCCTTCAACCAGACAGAGATGTGAGTGCAATTCCTTGACTCTAAATGCCCCAAGGACAGTGATGTTCAGGCCTTCTTACATGGGTTGTGTGTGAGACAGTGGGAGCTATTGGGCATGGGCATTACCATTTCTGATGATGACTATCAGAGTACTATACTTCATGGAATTCCCTACCACCTCGCATCATGGGCATCTAGCCAACTGTCACAAGCTCAACTCCATGCACACCTTGGACACACCATTGCACCTGACTATCTGTCCACCATAATATCAGATGAATGGGATCACATATGCATCCACCAATCAGCAAACTCACAGCAAAAGATTCGAGGGGAACCTGATGAAGCCATGTCAGTCAATGATCAGGGCCATCAGAAGCAGAAGAAGAAATGCAAAGGAGGGTGTTTTGATTGTGATGACCCAAACCACTGGAAATGTGAATGCCCCAAATGGAAGAAGAAGTTGGCAGAGGCAGACTCGGGCAAGAAGGCTGATGAAGCAAATGTTGCCAACTCAAGTGACTCAGACATTGCATTCACCTTCTCTGAAGAAGCATTCCCCAATTCCCCACTATACAACCCTGATCGTGAAGTCCTTGCTGTAGTCACAAATTGGACCCCCACTGGAGCAAATCACATCATTGTTTTTGACTCCAGAGCAGCTTGGCACATATCCCCATACTGCAGCGCATTCACCACCTTCACCCAGATGCATCCCAAACCTCTTCAAGCTGCAAATCAGCAAAGCTTCAATGCAATCGGATGCAGAGACATGTCAATTGACATGCCAAATGGGTCCCAAAATTTGCAAATTGCACTAAAAGATGTTCTCTATGTGCCAGAGGTTGGATACACACTGGTATCTGTGGGGCACTTAGATGAGGCAGGGTATACTGTGACCTTTGCAAACAGGCAATGCATCATTTGTGACAGCTCAGGAGCCAGAAAAGCAGAAATACCATGGTCAGATTGAGGAATGTACAAAGTGATAATCGATGTACCATTAGAAGTATGCACGATATCTGACTCCATCACCATTGACCAACTCCACCACTGCCTCAGACATGTATCCCCTGAAGCCACCAAATCCCTAGTGGACCAAAGAATGGTCACTGGGATCTCCTATGACCCCACCTCATCAAACCACTTTGACTGCCCATCTTGCATATATGCCAAAGCAACTCGGAAACCAGTAGCAAAGGAGCAAAAGGGGGAGCACACAACCAAGTTTGCCGAAGAGATCCATAGTGACATATGGGGACCAGCACCAGTCACAACAAGGAGGGGGAGTCAGTACTATGTCACATTTACAGACGATGGGTCCCAATACACTCACCTTGAACTCATCACCCATAAGTCGGACATCTTCAAAGCATACAGAACCTTCAAAGCATGGTGCCATACACAATTTGATGCCAAAATCTGAAATCTCCATTCAGATTGAGGGGGGGAATACACCAGCCATCAGTTTCACAAGCACCTCAAATCTTGAGGAACAAATGCCAAACTGACTGTCCATGACACACCACAGCATAACAGCGTTGCTGAGAGAAGAAACTGAACAATCCTGGAGAGGATCAGAGCATTTCTGCACTCAAGCCAGCTGCCATGGTATCTCTGGGGAGAGGTGGCACATCATGCTGTTTGGTTACTCAACCAGATGAGCACCAAGGCCCTTGATGGCAAAACCCCCTATGAAATGTTATTCAGCAAAAAACCCGACTTGTTGGATGTGCATGAATGGGGGGAATGAGTATGGGTGAGGACTGAAGGTGGTGACAAATTAGGAGGCAGAGTTCGGGAGGGGTGCTGGTTGGGTATGGATTAGAATAGTAATGGTATTTGAATTTGGTGGTCAGATACTCACAAAGTGTCTATTGAAAGAAATGTGTACTTCTCAAAGGAATCAGCATACAAGTGCAGCAGAAATCTCGAGGGGGAGGAGTTCCTACCAGGCAAGATTTCCACCCACAGCATGCCACCTGAGCCTGACCAAATCGAGCCAATTGTTCCCATGCCTGCTGATCAACAAACGGATAACATCCTAAATCCAGACCATGATCAACAAGTTGACCCACCACCCCCATGTCATTCAGAATGCACCCACAAACCTAGCAAAAAGGTGCACGACATCCTCGAAGGACATGCAGTTACCATTGTTGAGGAGATGGAATGAAAGGAAGTCCAGGCATTTGTGGTAGAGATGGCTGAGGCTGAGGGGGATCCGCTAACATTGGAAGAGGCAATGAGGCGGCCAGATTGGCCAATGTGGAAGGAAGTGATGGTGGCTGAACTGGAAAACCACAGACAGGTGGGTACATGGGACTTAGAAGACCCCAAACCTGGTATCAACATTGTTGGGTCTAAATGGGTTTTCAAGATGAAACGAGATGCAAACAGCAACATTACCAAGTACAAAGCATGCCTTGTAGCCCAAGGCTTCTTGCAGATCCCCAGTGTCAACTACCTTGACACATTTGCACCTGTCACTAAGTTAGCATCCATCTGCACTGTACTCGCAATTGCTGCTCATCACAACATGGAAATACATCAGATCAACATCAAGGTGGCCTACCTCAATGGCCGACTCAACAACAACGAGGTCATCTACATGTGCCAACCACCTGGACATGCTGACCCCAAGTTTCCCTGCCATGTATGCTGACTGTGAAGAACACTCTATGGCCTCAAGCAGTCCAGATGCTGGTGGTACCAATGACTATGTGAAATCCTCATGGACCATCTGGGCTTCACCAGATGCAAGGTTGACCATAGTGCCTTCTTTAAAAACCATCCCCCAGACCTCACAATCATCCTTGTACACACCAACAACTGTACACTTGCTGCCACCACCATCACACTCATTACTTGGACAAAATCAAGTATTTCTAACTTTGTTGAGATCACAGATCTCAGCAAAATACATTGGCTGCTAGGGATTGAAGTAAAATGAGTATGTGAGCACAAAAGGCTCATGCTATCCCAGCATGCTTACATTGAGGTGTTGCTCTGCCATTTTGGTTTCAAAGACCTCAAGCCCATCTCCATTCCCATGGACCCCTCCATCCAGCTCACCTCAGACCACTCCCCAAAGACTGCTGACAAGATCACATGCATGGCCTGAGTCCCATATCAAGAGGCAGTGGGCACGCTTATGTATGCAGCAATTGGGACATGCCCTGACATTGCATATGCTGTCCAAGTCCTTTCCAAATTCACCAAGAGCCTGGGTTATGCACACTGGGAGGCTGTTAAATGGGTTTTTCATTACCTCAAAGGTATGAAAGACCTATGGTTGATATATGGGGGAGAAGGGGAAGGCATATCAGGCTATACCGATGCCAACAGCAACATGTCCAAAGATTGTCATGCCACATCCAGCTATGCATTTATCATAAACAGAGGGGCTGTTTCCTGGAGTGCCAAGCGACAAGAACTCATTACACTTTCAACCACTGAATCCAAGTACGTAGCTGCTATGCATGCAGCCAAGGAAGCCCTCTGGCTTCGATCATTCATCTCACAGATCTTTGACACCACTCTCACTGCTACCCCTCTCCATTCTGACAACCAGTCCACTATCACCTTGGCCAGAGACCACCAATATCATGCATGCACCAAACATATTGACATTCACTACCACTTTATCTGATGGATCATCAAAGAAGGGAAAATCAAGCTCATCTATTGTCCCACCGCTGATATGGTCACTGATGTCTTCACCAAGGCACTCCTGTCCCCTAAAGTTAAACACTTCACTCATGAGCTCAGACTTGCCATGGTTTGAGGGGGAGTGTTAGATTTTGGGTCTAGGACAAACACATGGTGATCCAAATGTCCTGCCCATCACACCTTTCGAGCATGAGGATCATTTACTCTAGTTATACTTACAATGTAATTGACCTGTAGATAGATCAGAGGACCCTTAGTGTAGTCACTACTTAAGCATAGTTGGCTGATGTGTCACCTCAGTTCTCATATCATGTATGAGGTACTGAGGTGAGTAGCTTCAAGTACTACTCTCATTACCATACACTAATATGCTTGTAGTCTCTCATTCTTTCAGGTAGTTACTATAATATAGTTCTCATATCGCATACAAGGTACTGAGTCTCTTGTTCTTTCAATGCAGATTGTGCAACTTCATATATATATGTACAAGGCTCTTGGTGAGTCAGTCAGTTGGTAGTCAGTTGTTCAGTCAGTTGTTGGTTGTTCAGTCAGTTGATTCAAATGTCCAGTCTTTGCATGTGATATGTGGATGGGCTCATGAGCAAGGTCTCAGGTGAGGTAAGGTAATGATGTTGTGATGGGTGATCAGGAAATGGTAATGGGTGATATGATATGATGGCATGATGATGATCTGATTGGGTGGCTGATGGCTAGCAGCCACTGGGGATTGATAGCACTCATGGCCTCATGTGGTGCCTGTGGTGGTTGAGGAGCAGCAGTGGGGTAGTTGGCATGTACATGGTGTTGAATGAGTGAATGGTGAAGGGATATAGAAATGAGAGGAAGGTCACAGAGGACCAACAAGGAGAGAAGGTCACAAAGACCAGAAGTGGACTGTCTTGACAAGTCCAGGGTATAGGTGAGGTCAGGACATTGGGCCCCTTGTGGTGGGCTCCAGTTGTAGAGTGAGTAAGCTTGCTGGGTGTGAGGGCCTGGTGGTGTCATTGACCTCAGGAGTACACCAACTAGTGGCAGAGATGACTACATGATCACAGTAGAAGCTGAAGAAAGTAATCTACACCAGTGTATGTTAAATATGCTGATTTTCCCAATTTCCCATGCAGCCATGTAGGTACCTCCACAGTCCCACCAAGGCCAATCCTGCAGCACCTCCCATGGTACTGCTCAGTACTGCTATGTTCACACTGGGTCCTGCCAAATGTTGATTCTGCAGTACCACTAGATGCCACTATGTGTAAAAAAAATACCTTGTTTGATGTTGCTGTAGCAAGGTATCTATGCCCCCTGGTGGGGTGGTATCTATATGTAATACCTGAACTATGGATCAATGACACCTTAGACTAAACTTGTAAGGACTTTAGCGTCAGATGAGGGTATGTTCATCTTTGGTCATCCTCAGGGTCCTCTCTTCAGTGGTATGTCCTCAATGATTGGCATTTTCCATTTTGCTGGCCCTTTCCCAGTTAAGGTGAAGGTATTAGACCTCTCTAGGAGTTCAGTTAGGGCAGTGATCCCTGTTTGATGTAATGTAAACATACTCTCCTGATATCATCAAGTGGGACTAGCAAACAAACATCAGGAACAATCATCATATGGTTTTGACTTAAGTCAATGAACCTGTCATAAATGTGATCAACCATATTCAACAATACATATCTGTCACTAAGTCTACAAAACATGCATATCATCTTGATGAATCACAGGGTTCTCCAATCATTCACTAGTGCTGTCCACAATCCTCCATCCACAATCCTGCCTGTTGCATATTTCAATCTGGCATTAGCAGGCATGAAATGATGACAATTGAGGTATCTGCCAATGATACTTTGTAATCAAGCCCCTCACCATGCCTTCCCAAGTCCTCCATCTGGGGACCTGCCCCACTTAATCACTTGGTACCACACCCAGTACTGCTACCCTACCACATCCAGTACTGCAGGGTGCTGCTACCCTACTGCATCCAGTACCACTTGCTACTGCTACCATACCACATTGACAAGGTGAGTTCAGGGTTGTAGTGAAGAGTGCCAGCATCCATCTGGCATTGAGAGTGGTTAAGGGTGTAATGAGGTAGAGAGTCGAGAGCAAGAAAGAGCCAAGGTAAACTTGGGGAAAAGATAAGTTGTATTCATTGTACCTACTACAATGTTTTATACTACAGTTTACAGATTGTTTATACAATAAAGAAAATGCTAGAAAATGGTCAAAAAGATAGAGAAATGAGAGAAAAGGTACAAATATTGTATTTATGATGACATTTCATTCTAAGACATCCATTTACAAGTATAATAGGAATGTACTTTGAATACAAGACATGAAGTCAAAATGATAATCAGATGTCAGATGCCTCTCAATGGCATAGTGCATTTGGAGAGTGGATCTCGTTGTTGAAGGAGTCAGACACCACCTTCTAAAGGTGGAAGGAGATGGTGTGCAGAATGTTGAGGGCTTCATTTGCATGTTCCAGAGGCATTGGAGTGACAAATTATGAACTGGTGGTGATTTTGTATGAGAGGAGGGGAGAGGATGGTGTCTTGTAACACCAGCTGAGCTCCAATCTCCATACCTCCCAGGGGCTTGTGATACTGACTTCCCAGTCAGTCTGCAACGTGATCCCTAAGTGAAGATTTGAACACATCGACGTCTTCATAGATAGCAGGTGTGGATTCTGGTTCATGGGTGACATCCTCAAGTTGCTGAGGTGTCAGGTGCATGATTTTCATGACAGGGACAGCATGTAGGTCACAAGGATGGTATGGCATGAGGTGAAAAGCTATGAAGCGTAGCTTTGATATTGACCCATCTAGTTCCCCTAATATGTAGGAACCTCCCTTTGTGCGTTGCAACACCACCATGGGACCAAAATACTGCAGTTTTGTTTTACTGCTGAGATCACCATCTATACATGAATTTCAAATGAGTATGAGAGTACCAGGATTGAAATTATAATCTTTGATGGTACGTTCATGTTCTTTGATGAATTGTTCTATTGACTCATGTCTTGCTTTTAGGACTCATTCTTTGATTTTCATGAGGTCAGCTGGATGTTTCTGAAGCTGAATTGTGTGGTATGCAATGAGATCAGTTGTTGGAATGGGTTTGGTGAGGGGAGGGGCAAGATATGTTGTCTTGATGATGTTGAAAGGGAGTAGAGGCTCTAGACCATGGGCTATAAAATAAGGTGAGTATCCCATTGACTTCTGAATAGATATGCACTCAGCCCAGAACACAGAAGGTGCAACCGATGTCCACTGATTCTCCACACCATCTGCTGCCTTCACTAAGGCCTCTCTAATGTCGAAGTGCTACCATTCAACTGGACCATTCACTCATCTATAAAGAACGGGACATCAAGTGTGGGAGTGGTGGGAACACATCAGATTTATAAGCATTGCCCATAGAAGGCAAAGGGCCCAATTCTTAGTCAGCCTTAGTCAGCCTTAGTCATCCTTAGTCATCCTTAGTCAGCTTAAATCACTGACATAATTGTTGTCCCATTCTTCAATCCCTGTGACAAGCCTGATTACCTGTGCTGTTGGCACTCTTTACTCAATCTAATTCAGAGTTCAAAGCACAATCTAATTCAGAGTTCAGAGCACAATCTAATTCAGAGTTCAAAGCTCAATCCAATTCAGAGTTCAAACCTACTATTCTACATGTTACATAATATTGTATACTATATCTATCCAAGTTGAAGTCCAGAGAGTACTTCTTTGTACACTACATTCATAGTCTTCCTGTTCTTCTCCTGTTCTGGTATCAATGCCTTAATCTTCCTTCCTGATGTATACATTGAGAGAGCAATGTATAGCTGTCCATGAGAGAACACAGGTGTCTCCAAGTTAATCCCAACATGCTTTACTGACTGTCTCTGAGACTTGTTGATGGTAATTGTAAATGCAAGTCAGATTAGGAATTGCCTACACTTGAGAGGAATGGGTATGCCTTTGGCATTATTTGAGTTTATCTACACAAAAAAATCAGATATTTCCTTTGAAGATCCACACTCCAGGACCTTTGGCCTGTTGGCTTGTTTCTGGGAGTGTGAGTTTTATTTTTTTGTTCCATTATTCTGCCTATCACTATGCAAAAGTCCAATAGGTAGGAACTTGTTCATAGTCTTAATTCAGAGCTCCCAAATGATACCATTGAAGATCCACACTCTGGACCTCCAGCCCATTGGCTCAAGTTTGGGGTGAGTTGTTATTAGCACTCCTGTATACAAATCTAATTCAGAGTTTCTAGTTCTACTCACTCCAGTCATTCCAGTCACCCATTACTATCTACTCCTGCTATTCCCAGCTACTCAGTTTTACCTACTCTAATCACTCCAAGTCACCCAGTTTCACCCATTGTAGTTATCTCCTATCACTCAGTCCTATTCAACTACTCAGTTTCATCTCTTCTAGTCACTCAAGGTGCTTGTATACTCTAGGTTACTCAGTTCTATTCACTCTAGCTACCCTGACCTATACAAATTTATCTATTAGCTTATCTTATCTACTCTGGTTATTCTAGCTCATATGTACTAAACTCATATTTATTATTCTGAATCACCCAACTCTATCTATTCTAGTTATCTCATCTCTCTAATTTCCTCTAATCCAGTCACTTCAAGTTACCCCATTCTATCTCTTCCAGCTAGTACTCCAAGTCATCTAGTTTTATATCCTCTAGTCATTCTAAGTAGCCCAGTTTCACCTCCTCTAGTTACTCAGGTAGCCCAGCTTCATTTCTTCTAGTCATGCCAAGTATCCTAGTTTTATCTCCTGTAGTCATTCCAAGGTGCTCAGTTTTATCTCCTCTAGTGATCCTAAGTCACTCAATTTTATCTCCTTGTCATCCCAAATAGCCTAGCTTCATCTACTCTACTCATTCTATATAGCCCAGTTTCATCTCCTCCAGTCATCTCAAGTATCCCAGTTTCATCTCCTCTAGTCATTCCAAATGCCCAGTTTCATCTCCTCCAGTCATGCCAAGTAGCTTAGTTTAATCTCCTTGAGTCATCCCAAGTAGCTCAGTTTCATCTCCTCCAGTAATCCCAAGTCACCCAGTTGCATCTCCTGTAATGATGCCAAGTATCCCAGTTTTATCTCCTCCAGTCATCCTAAGTAGCTCAGTTTCATCTCCTATAGTCATCCCAAGTCATCCAGTTTCATCTCTTCCAGTCATCCCAAACATTCCAGTTTCATCTCTCATAGTCATCCCAAGTCACCCAGTTTCATCTCCAGTCATTGTAAGTAGCTCAGTTTCATCTCCTCCAGTCATTCCAAGTCATCCAGTTTCATCTCCTCTAGTCATTCCAAGTAGCTTGGTTTTGTCTCCTTCAGTCATCCCAAGTCACCCAGTTTCATCTTCTCCAGTCATCCCAAGTAGCTCAGTTTCATCTCCTCCAGTCATCCCAAGTCACCCAGTTTCATCTTCTCCAGTCATCCCAAGTAGCTCAGTTTCATCTCCTCCAGTCATCCCAAGTCACCCAGTTTCCTCTCCTCTAGTCATCCTCAGTGGTCCAGTTTTACCTTCTCCAGTCATTTCTTCATCACCCAGTTTCATCTCTTCCAGTCATCCCAAGTAGCTCAGTTTCAT